>SNQJ01S0104261.1:33482-62110 GCA_010110895.2 Picea sitchensis | reverse complement strand
GGTTGACCCTTACTATGTGTCTGTACCACCGGTATCTCTGTGGGTGGTGCCTGAGATTTAAATAGATCATCCGAAGATGTGATCACATCAGGATCCCATATCAACATGGCCGTGTCCTGTGGTGGGTCAGCCTCTTCCTGATCGTCAATGTTAAAGGCCGAACTGCTGGATGGTTCGGTCAGAGAGACTTCGCCCAGAAAACGATTGGCCATTAAATTCATGGTGTGGACCCATTGAGGGCATTCCCTTTCTGAGTGGTTCTCTTGGTGGTATGTACATAAAGAATCAAACACAACATTCCCTAAGTCAATGTTTAGGTTGGCTGGGGGAGGTTCAATTGCTTTGAAAGGATGGTTTCTTTTAAAGAAAGGATTATAGGGTCTCTGGCCTTGGTTTCCCTCACCCGCATTTATTTTCATATCTATAATCTCATTTGATAGTTTCTTGACCATGCGTTGTAGAGATTCTATATCTCCATTACACTTATCAGGAGTTGGTTCATCTGTCTTCCCCGACGATCTAGTCAAGAGGAGTCCTCTCCTGGGAGGGGGATGGATTTATTTTCCTGCTAGAGATGCCTGGCCTTCTTTACACCCTTTCATATGGAACTCTATCATCTTTTCCTCTTCAAAATTATTTTTGAGGGTTTACTTAGTTGCTCTTTTAACGAACATGGAAATAGAGGCTGGAAGCGCGTTGGAATAGACCTCGATTTGCAACTCTTGAGCCAGTTTCGCCACGGGTTGAAATTTGATTAGGATAGTCGTGAATCTTTGATTGAAATATTTGACCCTTTCCTTTGGGGTCATGGTGGCTGTGAATAATTTGGCCATAAGGGCTCTCGTGGTAGTTTCTTCGACAAATTTGTCTAGGAAATCCTTTTGGAACTTAGTCTAGCTGGTTATGGATCCTACTGGCAAGTTAAAATACCAAGTGGAAGCTGAGTTCTCAAATGTGTAGGGGAAAATTCTTCATACCACGTCTTCATGTTGAACGTTCATAAGCCTGATCACGAGTATGAACTTCTTGATATGATCTTCGGGAAATCCTGAGGTTTCAGGATCATACTTGGGGAGCAAATTTTCTGGGTGCCAAGTGAGATTGTGTACTTGTCCATGGACGACCACGGTGTCCCTAACCAACCAAGGTTGGTTATCCTGAAGTGAAAATTCCCTCTCCCCCTCTCGACCGTTGTTCTCTTCCATATCTTCGGAGTCAGAGTCAGGATCTTCCTCTTCTGAAAGATCGTTAGGTTCGAAGATGTCCCCAGTTGGCGTCTCGGGTATGAGGTCAAGAGGTTCTTGGATTTCAGTGATCACGAAGTCTATTAAGTCTTCGACGAAGTGTACAAAAACTTCGTCGGGAGTGCTGACTACTAGTCTTCTTTGTTGTTTTCTTCAAGGGAGGATGGGGGTGAAGGGCAACGTGTCGATTTGTCGGGTGTAGGCTCTGGTAATCCTTCTAATCTGATTCACTTCCTCATGAGGGAGGGCGTAAGGTATTTCAGGGTGAATATATCCTTCCTCAGAGTGGGGTGAGTTATCCACTTCGGGAGTACTCGGTAAAGGTGGGTTGTCTGTTGGATGACTAGCCATGCATGTGGACCGTTATGAATCTATAGGCTATTCAAAATGTCATATAACTTACATATTCAACCATTCATTCTTAGACCCTCCTTCTAGCGCCAGTTCTATTGATGGTGCTTAAATCCCCTGATTCAACAACAGGAACCAAACCCGCCACCGAGGCCCAATTAGACTCTGCAACGTTTGGAGTAGAATGGTTCTCCAGATCTTACAATCTGGCCAAATTATCGATGAGATTTTGTGTTTTCTGGTGAATTCTCTTCCTTCAGTTAAGACAATTTTTTCTGCATTTTCTCTTAGGTGGGGCAGGTACAAGAGATGCAAGCCAGTATAAACCAACTTGACGAATATAGGACAAGATTTTTAACTATTGGGAAGGGGTCAAGCTTGGAATAACTCGCTACTCGAACATGCAAACAACGATCCTATGCCAAAGGGCTTAGTAATAATACTTTAACCGAAAGAGGATCCAACTACTATCTGAGAAAACTAATTAACAAAAAGAAGACGCATATATGATCAAGATCAGGGTAAGCAAAATAATTCATCTACCGAGACATTCATCACATAGCTGAGGTAAACTACTTAGAATGGAGAAAGAAACAAAACTGTAATCAATGTCACGGTAAGAAAAATAATTCATCTACCAAGACATTCATCACATAGAAGCACAATGATTTACTTTCATCATTTAAAGCAAGGAACATCAAAACATTGCACTAGATAACTTGACAACATAATTAATTTCTCTTACTCATTTACTGCAACATTCAAGGAACATGAAAGGAAGTAATTCTTCTCCAACTCCAATCATATACATCTGATGAAAATAGCAAGTCTCTGGTCCAGAAGGACTTCTTAATTCATAGCAGTCTCAAAATAATTATCAATAACCAAAAGAAAAGAGTTCTTACAACAAACATCAACCCTTTGACCATCGGTCGATGTTCCTATTTATAATATAAAGTCTTAATAGTAATTAATGGTAAAATACAATTTGAGCTAATCAAGAATCCCCATGGCATCATCATATAACAATATTTCAACAGTCCACTCGAGTTGTTTCTTGAAAAGGGTGGACTCTTTCATAATCAAACCATCTGATAAAGAATTCTTCTCAGGTGGCCCATGGAAACATGTGTTGTTCCATTGGAGCCGCATAGATTTCCCTGATGTCTGCTGCATGCACCCGATATTTTGCGAGTCTGAAGGTCAACTTCTGAAGTATGGCTCTAGATTTGATTGGATGTCCTGCAAACTGTTGTACTTGCTCGATCTTTTCATTGGTGACCTTTGCACATTCTTCGGCCCATGACGCATCTTGTTTGACGCACAACTTGATCATTCCGCTTAGATCGATTAATATCGGGATGCCAAAATCAAGAGCTTGACATACTTCGTCACTTTGGTGATTCTTTCAGTTCTTCGGTAGGATCACAGGACAAAATCTAGTCAGTGATCGGGAAGGTTCTTCCTGCAATTAAACAGAAGTAGTTTAGCGATCAAGCAACCCATGATCTAACATAAATAAACAAAAGATCAACACATACCTGTGCAACTTTCTAGTCTCAGTCATTTTTAATACTTACGTGATCCCAAATGCTTCCTTTAAGTGACCTGTGAAGCCGCCACTCCTTTTGGTATAAATGAACACCTCGACATGCTGTAGTGTGTCTAATCAAGTATGATAGACATGAATTTATAATTATCACAGTAATTACTTGACCTTTGGGAAAAAGGGCATCGAGGACGAATTATGCATGTGTGTGCTCCTGAGAGGTCGGATAGCATACAGATAAGGTCATTAGATGCCTTCGAAACTCATACCACCAAGCGTGCCAAGCGTCATTTATAAATAACGGAGGTTTGAAAGTTCAAAAAGATCGAAAGGATCACACTGCATGCTTTCCTGCAACCCCGATTGGCGATGCTTTCATGTTCTGGATTGCATCCGTCGATTAGCTGCGACGTGCCGAAATTTTTCAAACATCATGTCGCGAGGCACGAACATTATGTTGGTGAGCCTAGTGTCACTCTTTGATTTCCCTATAAATCCAGGAGCTTTGCAAGCAATCCTTCTTATATGCCAAGCTCATATTCCCTAGGGATCTGGTTCGATAATTTCGTCTTGGCGACGTCCAATTGAGTAATCCTTTTCCATCTACGGATGCCTTGAGTCTCTTATGCTTTGCGATTATGGGATCTCCTTCAAACATGGGACGAGGTCCATGAGGCAGCCAGAGTGAGAGGTCTCAGCCCCAGTGCACCCGGGACTCCTTCCTATGGGCTTCGAGAGGTACAACTATCTACCCGAAGGCAGTGTCAGTGTCCAAACATGGGCTTGGGGTGGTCGCAAATACATTCGAGAGAAATGCACCTTCTCCGATACCAAAACTACGGAGAAGAGGAAGGCCTAAGAAGAAAACTCGAGAAGGAGAGGGGGACCACCCCAAGGCCGAAATGAGTGCACATCCAACCCTTGAGGAGTCTGTAATGCCTACCGATTGTTCGGAGTTGGTTGGGACTTCTGGCAAAGGAGGCAAAAGAAGAAAGGGGAGGGCCGAAGAGCCGGGTGCTTCCGTAAAAAATTCCACTCAACAACTAGAGTAGGCTCAATTCGTATGTAAACCAGGAAGGTTAGACGAGTCGTCGGGGTTGTCTATTCGTATGTAAACCAAGCCCGGCGGAGGTTTTTTGATTGTATATAAAGAAAAAGTTTAAAAGTATCATGCTGTGAATCAAATATGTATTCTTCTTTAAATATTTTGTGTAAAATATTAGATCTTTTGGAATCATTGTTATTACATCGCGAGTTTGTTAATGTTTTTCTTTGTAAAACTTTGACATCAATTACTACTTCCGCGGGATTATCGATTTTGGTTATTAAAAAAAATTTAATCATGGAAAGATATTCGACTAGTGGATAAAAGTCATGCTTGGAATTTCACTTGTACCGAGGGTTTTTTGAGAATAGACTAGAGGTCACAACTGCCAATACCGAGATTCGTTGGAGCGATTAATTAGTTCCCTCTCGTTGATACTGAACTTGTTTAAGGAGTTCTGTGGTCGGCAGTGTTGCTTTTATCTATGTGCGACACTTACAATCGCACTTTTCTGCTGAAGCCAAAAGAATCGGCCTTCGGCGAAATATTTTCGGAGGCTATATTTGTAAAAGAGATACTCTTATCGGCTAACACCGAAGAATGTCAGCACTCGACTTCTTTGACTTCCCATACAATTTTCACTACCTTAATATTTCACCGATGCCGAACTTCTCAAGTAAGCCGGGAGAAATCTGGGTTGCTGGTTCCTTGATCAGTCGTGGTGTTTCTAAATATGGTTCTTAATATGCTCAAGAGAAACTTAGATATGAAACATGTCAGATAATAAGGTTATCAGGCTCAAACCACGATGAAAACAATCGAAGGTAGAAGACAAGGTGTTACCCAAAAGGAAGTGGTCACAGAACTTTTAGGGTCTTTTGAGCACTCAATAGGCCCCTGTGGAGAGAGGAGGATCAATTACTAGGGAATTAACAAGTGGATTAAAAGGTGCTAGACCTCCTTCAATAGCACCATAATCCTTTTTGGGGAATTTGTTCCCCCTCTTCTTCCTTATGGTAATATTATACCTATCAAGCAAGGTTTTTGAAGCCTCCACAATATTGTAAACAGGAAGAGGGGTTTTGGGGAAATAATCTTTGAAAGAAGGACCTGAGACAACCCCACTTTGGTTGGCCTGGGCATAATTTACACACAAACCTTTATCCAATCCCAACCCTTCAAGAAGAGTACTCTCAACAGGGATTTCTTTGAGAGCCATATCCGAAACATTTAAATCAGACTCCAAAAAAACTTCATAAAGGGGATAGGAATTCCTCGTGGTTTCATCTAGAAAGTTGGTACTTAATTTCCAAACCAAAGCCTCTTGGTGGCTAGGGTATTCATAAAATTATTTGGTTTGCATATTCCTTAGCTGAGAAATCTCTTTGGAGGGCCCTACTCGATGGAGGACTATGGAGCAGAGAAATCACCAAAAAACACCTCAAGGGAATGGATGCGATCTTCTGGCTGAGATCAAACATGATCAATTTTCCTGTAGCTTCTAATATTTGGAGGAATTTTCTGGACACTTTGCCTCTGTTAAAAAAATGGCTTTCTTGGTCTATTGGTACTGGGGCATGGGTTATGGTTGGACATGACCCTTTTGTAGGTTTTGCTTCTTCTTAGAAATTATCAAATGCTCTCATTCTACATTTACAGTCACAAAGTATTTTCTCTTTGGCTCATATTGGACACTTGTCACTGTTAATCTCGGGGACACATGATTGGTTGGAAGATGTTGATCTATATCTTGAAGGGAAGCTAGCTAATGAATGGAACTCAAACATACAATCTTTACAAAATAGTGGTATTTCTCTCACTAATGAAAATGATTCTATAGTTTGGACATGGAATCAATCTAAAGGTGATGTTTATGTTAGATCGACTTATGATGCATTGGTGGAATAAAAATTGATAGTGGTTTCAGATTGGTGGTATAAAATACTTTGGAAAATTCAGGTTCCGATCAAAATCACTCTCTTTCTTTGGTTATGCTTGCATGATCGAATTCTGATAGGTGAGAATTTCAGGCGTAGAGATGGAATTGGTCCCTCTATTTGCAGCTTATGTTTAAAGGATGAAGATACGACCCTGGATTTGATGGTGACTTGTGAAGTTTCTCAGTTTGTTTGAAATGAGGTTTGTTGTCATTTGAGTATCAATGCTTCATGGAATCGATTGTATTTGAAGGATAATTTTCTGCATTGGTTCCTTGCCTTCCCTCATCACCGAATGGTCCCTCTTCATGTTCTTTGGGGTATATGGAGATACAAAAATAAGATTCTATTTGAAAACCTTCCTAGAAATGATTTTGGCATCTGTTCAAGGATTGTAATGGCTATCAAGGAGGCACCTTGTTCCTCAGTGGGGGATAATTTTGAGGTTCTTTTGAATCCAATATATTTTGGATAGAAGCCTTTAGGATTTTTTGATGGAGTTGTTGTTGGTAGTGACTGTGTTGTTGGTATTGTACTAAAACTAAGTGGGTCTCACTTCTTTAAATCCTATCTTGTTGTTGGTCCAGGTACAAATATTAAGGCAAAACTTCTTGGTTTGTGGGGCCTTTTAACCTTTGCACATAGGATTAACGTTTCATGATATAATGGTGGTTGGTGATTCTATGGTTGTTATTGATTGGTTTACCGGAAAGTCCCAGACGAGAGCTTTAAGTTTGCATCCTTGGATGAAAAATATTTTGGAGATAAAGTAAAATTTCAGGTGGCTTCAGTGTTTCCATATTCATAGACAATTCAACACTTTGGTAGATTCATTGTCAAAGTTTTCTCTTGGGAAACAGACTGGTTGGTTTCACTTTGTGGAAATATTTGAAGGTTCAACAATCAGTTCAGGGTCTTTATTCATTTTCTGAACTCTCTTTGTTTTTTGGGTCCATATAACTATGTTAGTGTAGAGTTGTTATTTTTTTGATGATGACATGCTATGTCTTTTTTACCTGATGGAACTTCAGAGGACACAAGTTAACATATGCAATCATGTCACTATTATGTTTTGATTACTAGATGTATGTAGAGTGTTTTGTTTATGTTTAGATAAGGAATATGGAAAAAGACATGTCTTATGACTTCATATGTCATCTTTTGCACTGTAAAGTTTCTCTTGATTCTTAATGAATAACATTGAAATGACTTTTTTCTTGGGAAAAAAAAACTATGGGGTGCTTATAATATACGAAATCATCATTCACACGTGTTTACTATTTAAGAATTGTAAGTCAATGTGGGCAACTACGATGTAGTTATATATCATGTGTGAATTTTCACCACTAAAATTATTTAAAAAGTCCTAAACTTACTTGGTGCACCATGGACAATGCGTTTGTAAATCTATTAGCACATTGAAGAGCAATGCAAATTCTTCCACTTTAAATAAGAATCTATCTTGTGTGCTTATGATGCCTTGGAACAATGCTCATTGGTGTGACATGCAAGGGTATTGACAGATGGTGCGATTTGAGCATCATCGAAACACCAACATAAAAAAATTTCAAAAAAATTAGAAAACAATCAAATTAAAATTAAAATTTAAAATTTGTTCTACTAAAAATGTAAATTAAGGGATACAAAATAATTCTCTTGGTCTCTTATCCATCGAAGAGGCATGGTTATCACATAGAGAAAAAATAAAAAAAAATGGTATTGTTTTAAAATTTCCAAAATGAACTCAAGTCCACCATGGAAGCAAAGGAATCGAGGAATCAAAGAATCTGATAGCACCACTCAGTGGGGTGGTTGTAGAGGATAGTACACACATGTGGTTGTATGGGTGTGAAACATTGAGGGAATGGTAGACATGGCTTTTTTTTACCCTATAGCTATGCGCCCCATGTCCCAAGGCACCAATGCGTTTATAGGTATCTAGTGCTATGATATTCTTAAATTTTAACTTACATCAATGCACTTGGTATTGTTATGCAGTGATGCAGTTGAAATATATAGATATCAATGGAATGTTTTTTTTTTTTTTTAAATAGTCGATATTTATAAAAATATTTTACCTACCTTGGTGCACGTGGAAGGGTTATACATCAATGTGTTTAAGTCTATAAGACACACTAAACGATTGTTTTTAAAATGACCCATTTTTTAAAAATATTTTAACTTATTGATGTTTTTCAATAGAATGAAAGCACCATATAGGTTTTTTTGAAAGAAATAAGGGATATTTATTTATAAAATATTTTGACCTGCACTAGTGCTTGTGGTACGGTTTTTCAGTGCTTGTGGTACAGTTTTGCACCGATGCGTCTATATGGTATAAGCATGTCGGAAAAAAACATCTACTAAAACTTTTGGCCACCCACATCCCCTAGAAGCCTCTGCTAGAAAAGGATAAGGGAAAAGTGTTTCCATAAAAAAATTCACCAATTGGCATTTCATTATAGTTTATTGAGAATATTTAATTCTCCCCACCTCCTAAAAAAGAAAGGATCGAATCTACAATCAATCCCTCGCTAGGGACAAGACGACGCTGCCTCCTTTCCCAATAAAATATTACCCATAATATGGGGAAGAAGTCACGAGTCATCCAAAAACACATCTAATATTTTTTGTGTTGCCGTAGTACCCTTGAGATACATGATGACTACCATGTTGCACTACTTTTCCCTTTTACCCTCTATTAGCATGCCCTCTCATTGTATGTATGTCTGCATGTTAATTCCATTGCTTGTTGGATGAGGGTGAGGGATATGTTCATCTTCACATTTGCACCACATTACCCTCCCAACAAGACCATAAGAGGTAATTTACGATAAACCAATTGATGCACATGAACCAGTTCCAAATTAGTTTCCTCTCGCAAAGCTTCATAGAAATTTACCTCAATATGTGACCCTTAATGACAAGGCTTTGCAAACTTTTGAAAAGGATGTCAATTGAATTATGTATCATTCTCTTTAGATTTAATCTCACAGGGTTTCAAAACAACACACTCCCATGAAGAGGTAACCCATACCACGACATATATTCCTAGACATGAAGTTATACCATGTTGTAAAGAATACCCTATAGATAAGGTTACTGTAATGCCTTGGGAATTCATATATATGTTTCCTTATCACGATTCTAGCATTTGTTGCGAAGTTTATTACGAAGCTTGTGATATTAATAATGATTTTTTATTTTATTTTATTTTTTCCAGTATTCGTTGATGTACCATTGGAAAATTTGAAATGTGAATCAATGTTCAAGAAAATAGTGCTCACAATGCTCATGAGGTGCAAGGATGAAGGTCATTGGCATAATGTATTGAGTTTATTCGTTGGCATAATGTATTGAGTTTATTCGTTGGCCTACTTCTTTATAACTGCAAATATGAATGCTTAATCACGGGGAATATCTCCATGGTATTTGAATATTTGTAATTGAAACCTATTTTAAACATTTACATTTCCCATGAGGAGCCGGTCCTTGAACAAAGTGTCCATTCAAAGAAAAAAGAAAAGGCTATTACATTTTCTCATGTTGGAAACAAGTTGGTAAATTCCAAAAGGCATATAATATTACTTTAAAATGATTTGTTTCATATTCTTGGTTTGATTTTGAAATAAAATCTCATGAAGAGGGTTATGTGGTTCATAATCCTTGTGACTAACTGCCTTTTTTTGAAAACAATAAGGGAGAGGAAAGTAGTAGATCTCGGGGAATTGATTTTACTTAGCAATATTTCTGGGCCAAAAAGTGATTGTGACAACTTAATTTCACAACGAGATACAACACTACATGAGGAAGAATGAATGGATGTACAAACTGATTTATAAGTTGATTCCATACCAACAATTTTTTTGAGAAAACTTAGAGAGAATCTCCTCCTTTTACTTTAGAAACGTTGTTGAACTTTTTGTTCTTGCCCTCCTTTGTCAAAACTCTATATGCCCCAATGATTTCTCACAAAGAACCAACCTTTGAATATATTTTGTAGCCTATGGGCCATCACCTTGTGTAGCAATAAACCATGCACACCAACAACAATTGGTTGATGAACTTAGTCCTTCCCAACAAGCAACAATTTCAACAAAATAAACTGGTAGTGGACCCCTTTTTTGCATCGATTTCCACCTTTGTTTTTGAATTTCAAAATCTTAATGGTGAATGTAATGGCACTAATTTGGTACCAATCATGGATGAAATAATATTATTTGAAAAAATATTCCCACTATAGTTATAATCCCAAAGCTCCATTTATATATATGTAATGTGTGGGAACTCATTTTGTTATGTCTCGGAACTCTTGATGTTATTATCTTGTCTAGAAACCAAGAATGCAATGCGAACTTATGTTGTTGATTTGGTTTGTTTCTAGTTGCAATGGATGTTTGATTACACTAAACCAATCATGTGGGTATATGTAGCATAGACTAGGTAAATTTTAGTTTTAATTTGTACAATGTGTCATTTTTAGTTACATTCCTAGGTTATTGTCATTATGTCATGTTTGGGGTTAGCATCATATTTTGTTTTAAATAAGCTTACTTTCCCCATGATTTGAGTTTATCTAGATAATGTAAGCAATGTCAAATCCATAGCCCAATGGATAGACATTATGGGATTGTGATGTATCCATGGGGGGTACTCTTCTCAGTTGGAGTTGTATCTTACCCAATTATGGGTACCCTTTTAAACTTTTAGTGTTTGACATTGTTGTGAGGGAAATCTCCTCACTACTCAGTTGTGGGGGAATAGGGTTATGCTTTGCATGCAGACATGACCAAGAGAAAATCTACTTTCTACCTTCGGCCCCCGTGACTTAAATCCTATTTCTTTTCAGGAAAACATGGCTAGATCAACCTACCTTGTTCCAAAAATTTGATGTCGATCCCTTGTTGCACTCGATCACTTGTTCGCAGTTCTCCTTTCCAATGCTAACATGCATACAAGACAACAAGCAACAACTACACGCATCTTACCTAAACTAATAGGTTAGAAATTCAAACATGTACTTAACAAATTATGAATAACCCATGGCGAATTGGGACTGGAAAAGAATTTTCTTTATTACTTTAAATAAGTCAACTTTGCTGTAAAATTTTAAAACTCCACCATCGCCCATAACTGATCCTCGCTCCTCTTCAACTGCCCTCCAACTTCTTTGATTTCAGATTCTTCTAGCACAAGGATGGATAAAGGGTTGTGACAATGGGAATACGTAAATGGTAAGAGTTTCTTTGCTATATTTTTCTTCTTCCAATGGGACCCCTAGCCCTTATTTTATAGGCTAGAAGAAGCTAGGTATTTGGACGGTAACTCCTTAGCCATGCATGGTCGGGAGTTTCGATTAACTGACCCATAGCTTTTTATCCCATCGGAAACTTTCCTTTTTTCCTGCTTTTGTCGGTCCACGCCGATGTTTTAGGGTCGTTTACGGGTACACACGCAATGGATTAGGCACGGGACGCTATAAAAGAGGATTTTAAAGAGTTGTTCAACAAAGATTTGGAAAAGAAGGGATCCGAGATGGCCTAATGCCAAAAAGGTATATAGTGAAATTTAGGGTTATAACGATGCCCCTAATGTGTGAGGTCGAAGAGCATCCTCATTTTGGGTTTAAATACATACCAATCTTTACCGATAAAGCTAAAATGATTGCTCAAGGATCAGAACCGGGAGGTGCCATCCGCAAAATAACAATTTGTCTCACCGTAGGTGGGCATACCCATGTTCGGATAAAATAGAATCATGGCTACCAATCAACTAAGATGCAGATCCATGTCATAACTATATAAAGTGTAGCCGCCGAATAAGGCACAAGGGAGCTACATCTCAAAATAAAAGATATATACATGTAGAGTATCCATCTTGATAGAAGCTGATAAGCACCCGATGGTCGGAGATGAGGGGCTTCAGAGTCGAAAGTAACAATTTCAAGAAATCTTCTAAACTTGGGTAGGGTGTAATATGAGTGTATGACTTCACTACCCATATGTCTTCGACGGCTCGGTTCATCATGGACTAGAGAATCTTGATGATCGGACGCGAAGGTTTCATTGATTTCGAACAAAGACTTGATTGGACGCTCGGGATGGCTCCGTATGAGGAAAAGAGACAAATTGCAGAGGGGTTCCATCAATCTTGGTGACAAACTTCCCTTTGGACAGTAATCTAATTTAATTTTTATATTCTAGACAACATGGCATTAATTATAAGTCTACAAAGCAGGAGGAAACAAAAACTCTCCATATGTTTAAAAGAGTAACCAAACGGAGGAGGACACAACTTCAGATAGCAGAACAACTTCTAAGGTAGTACTACATCCCATAATTTGATGAAAAAACGGACATCTGTGCTTTATCCAAGGGCTTACTCATTATGTCGCTAATAAAGAAAATACTTTTTCCCTTTCCTCTTTGGGGTAAATTTGATTTTTGTCTTTTCAATAATTTTG
Source organism: Picea sitchensis (assembly GCA_010110895.2). Classification (NCBI taxonomy): domain Eukaryota; kingdom Viridiplantae; phylum Streptophyta; class Pinopsida; order Pinales; family Pinaceae; genus Picea; species Picea sitchensis. The sequence continues at coordinate 49,521 of SNQJ01S0104261.1, read as the reverse complement.
GGAAAAGAATAAAGGAATATTACATTGCCAGTCGGAGGAAATGAGTGTTGCAAACATACAAGTTCGAGGCACAAGGACAAGACTGTTGTTCTAGTAGAATGATACTCGTGAAAATCCTCCAGCCGCTGTGCCATACCGTAAGCAAACTGTTACGAGGCGGGTGTATAAGGTATGCAAATGTGGCTGATAAAACACACAATGGTAACGCCCGATGTAAGTTTAACGAGCCCAGAATAAGCTCTGCGTTTTTCATATCAGAGAGTCCTAAAACATAAAAGGAGAGACTCCATTAGTATCTTTTTGAAGATAGTCTAGTTGATTCAAAAAGGTAAACTAGCACCCACAAGACGCCTATTCAAAAACCATTTAATGAGTGTGAAAGGGACAAGATCACTCTGGGCCCATTTTTCTTTTAAGGAGTTTGAAAAAAGCTTAATTATGGACTTTGTCAAGAATGTTATTCTAGACCACTTTAACGAGTGTGAAATAATAATATCACTAACCATCTTTTTCAATTTTAGGGAGTCTCGAAAGAGCTTAAATTATGGACTCCATGGGGGTTCCTTCGTAAGTTTAGTCCCTCAAACCGAAAAGGGATAAAATTATACTTAAGAGTACTCTTCATAGAGCCAGTTCATAGAGCATACCTTTGTTCGTAAAAAATGACCATCCAGACCAAAAAAATGGGTAAAATACAGCCGGTTAGACATGCCTTCAAATTTCAGTTTAACGAAAGCATGAAAGGCCATAAGATCGTCAATAATCTTTTCATATTTAGATTGTTTGAAAAGGGCTTAATAGAAGACCCGCTATTTTGGGAGTCCCAGGGTGAGGTCAAGAGTGGCGAAGAAGAATCATGTAAACGTGAGGCTCAAACTCGATTCAAGAAAAACTAAGGCGACTTCAAATCCTATTAAAACGCTTTAGTGACATCATGCACACCATAATGCAACTTGGATCTACCTAGGTCATCCATGTTCCGATAAGCCTCTACCGCTAAGTTGCCATTAATTCTAAAGTAGGGATGACACCCGTGGTCACATCCCGATGGGATTGATCCTATGGAAAAGGAAAAGACAACGAGATACACAAATCAGGGTAGAAACCTAACCTATATGCTCAAGTTAATCATCGAAAAATGCTCAGCGGGACCGCCAAAATACTCAAAACTCCCAAAAATTGTCCCAAGACCAGACCAAATCCCTACGATGCAACTCTCAATCACTAAATGGTTCTTGGTATAAAGAAAATGATAAGGAGGCCAAAAAAGTGACAAAAGGGCCAAAAGCTCATTATCACCATTACCGATTTGAAAATTGACTGAGCTGCAAATAATTCCCCTTTGATAAAGTGGTGACTTCGAGCTAATGGACTAAATGAACCTCCGCTCAGACCACTCATACAAACTCTCTATCTAGCTCTTCACCTCTTTATTTTTCTTTACATTTCATTTTTTTGGGTGTAATTTACCATCGCCAGCAATTTGGTCCATGCGGTTGTCTCGGATTGCATCGCTGTACACTCAAAGTAAAACATGCTCACGTACATCGCCGATCGCCACCTATACAACACGGTGGACCTCCCTTTATTTGAAAACAAAAAGCACTACCCACCCCCAACCTTGTTGTTTTGGTGCAGGATGTACGTCCACCGGAGGAAAGTGGAGCATGAAGAAAATTGCGAGTTGGTTGCTAAGATCCCAACCGCCGTGGGCCGCGTGTTAATGCAATGTAGTTTGTTAAAGTTCTTCCCATGTCCTTTCATGCAGGAAAAACCTAGGCTACTGAATGCCTGGTTGACTATTGGCACCCTGCACGCAGGGTTTCATGCTAGAGGGCAATCATCAAGTCTACCCACCGAGGGATTGTTCACTTTTTCACTGGCCTCAAGGAGAGGGGAAACCATCCACTTCGTGGACGCTTCTGGGTCGCATAACAATAACTAATAGCCCCGTATCAGGAGGTTCGACAGCATCGCTCGAGTCTCTGTGCGCCTATCAGTCAGATCACTAACCTATCGCTGCAAGATATAGTATTTCTCATTGGGTGGATTAATGGCTCGGGGCCAGTTCATCGTGCATCCTTATCAATGATGAACTATACTCTCTAGTGCTTGAATGCACAAATTTTCTACTAGAGTACCAGGATTCATCGGAGTGTGCGAAGAGGAAATTGACATTGCCGCCGCTGGACACAGAGGAACTTCGGTTCGGGACCATCTTGTTTTCATTATTTTTTTCGAAATGAAGCTCCGAAGTTTTAGTCCTCGGGTAGTGGTAGGAGGACATTGGGCCTCTTTTCCTCGGGCCGTGGTAGATGGGCGATATCGCACGACAGTGGTGGTGGAAGGACCAATGAGTCCTCAATGATGAATTTCTTTGCACGGTTGTCACCATGCATCCCGGTTATAGAGGACTACCCCCTATGCCGATTGATTTTTCTATAGCATCCTAGAGACGGGCATTCTCCCGGTGAGGTGAGGCAGGAGAGATGGGTAAGTCTCCTTTTTTTGATCATATGTAATGTTTATGTCATTTTTTTTTATATATCATCATTTTTGGCGCCGTGAGTATTTGATCGATATAATGCTTGTTGCATGCAAATGTGGGACCGCTAAGCCTCGTCGACATGCAAGGAACATGTTTCGTCTACTGTAATATAGCCGCCACTGGGGACCAACAGTAGTGGGAGACCTCCTAGCTAGGGAGGCTAAGAGAGTACTCTGATGAGTTGAGCGGAACTTTACCGCACTCACTCTCGTGACAAATTCCGATGGTAGAGATAGAGGACCCGCCACCATCCATGCAGCCTCATAGTGGGGCACCCCTATGTGTCCCATTGTTTAGGAATTTATCCCATGTTGTGGACTATTATATCAGGGCCCATAGGCCCTGATCATACTTTTAGACTTTTTATGTTCCATGATCACCTACTTGTATATATATTTTGAGGGCATAAGCCCCAGACTCATTATTGGTCCTATTTTGAGGGTGCTTGTGTCCATCAAAATCTCAAGCTGGCTTTATGATATTATATATGCTTTTTATGTCTTTTGTGTTGTATGGATCAGCGTGTGAAAAAATGGATTTACATGCTTATGTTAATGTTCTTTCATTTGTGTGCAAGATGCCAATCTATATTTGATTAGCTAGATTATATTTCATTTTATTTAATCTCCTAGAAACATGAAAATATGTAATATAATCAAAGTTTCCTCGTTTCTAGAGACGCACTCAAGGAATCGCCATGTAAAGTCAATCATGAACCCAAGACACTCGCTTAACCGGTGACACAACCGCTGAGCTTCTCGAGATAGACCCGAGATGAGAGATACCCAATGACAAAGGCTATGAAGGTTCAATAATCCCATATATTCAAATGACATTTATTTGTGTGTCACTCTACATAGCAGCACCTTCAACAAGATAACAACCGCCTTTGAGGTGTAAAGATTTCACCTGCTACGGAGAAAGCCTCAGTGTGGCGACAATCAATCGCCTCGCATACCCTAATGAACATCTGAAATCACTTGACATCCGCCACGCGATCTAAAGATAACATCAATGATATGTCCTTGGAATTAATTTAAAAGAAACTAAAAAGTACAAAGACTATACATAAGTTACAAAAAATTACCCACAAAGGACTGCCTATGAGGTCATTCTGAGTAGAGCCCATTAGTCTCCGCCAGCATTCCCTTAAAAATCAATCAGACGATAAGTTCCCTTTTTTTAATACCTCTTTATGATGAAAGGCCTCGAACTACATGGGTTTGAATTTGCCTCATTTCTAGGGGTCCTTATTCTAATATAGATCAGCATAAGTTCTATTTCTTCGTGAGAAAATCTAAGGATCTAATGCACTTACTGTATATTGACACTTTGACCTATGTTTGTAGAGCCTTGTTGGCTTAGGAAGCATCACGACCGCTCATTGAGTCGCTTCAAGGTATACCGACCGTCTTCGAGGGAGAAGCGTCCGCAATAATTATAACGCCAACTTTAGAGACATGACTGCATCGGATGGGCAAGACTTTTCACCTCCACCAGAAATGATGGAAAAGTGAGAAATTCGGTAGCTTTAACAGATGTTCGTAAGCCCATAATGTCGGTATAACATCAAATGCCAATTTGACTTAATGGGAAGTTGATAGTTCAACAGAGAATAGTTCAGAGTTTTGTTTCTACAACTTCCAACGCCTGCTGGCTTCTGGGGTAGTGATGAATGTCTCTTCAGAACCCAAGCTTTTATGCATTCAATCATCATCTCGATTTTGAAAGACCATGGTGACAATCTCCCTTGGAACGCCAAACCTTGCTATGATCCGTTGAATAAAAAGAGAGTCGCGCAGTCTCTCCATCATATTTAAGCATTGGCATAGCTTCGACCCAATTATGAAGAATAGTCTATAGCTACTATGATATAGCGGTGCCTCCTTGCTGATGGGGGTTTGCATGTATTGTAATCAATCCCCACTTGGTGAAAGAATCAGTGATGACAAGAAACATGGGAGTAGGATGCGCCCTCATATTCCGAGAGAATATTTGGTACCATGGCACTTCTTGACCCATTTGATACAATCTTTGATAAGTAAATAACCGGGTAACCCGCTTAGAATCTTTGGGTAGTTGCCAACCTGCATTAAACAAAATGACCACCACATGTTTCGGTATGGAAATCGTTAAGCACAATAATTGCTTCTCGTGATGAGATATTGGCGAGGATATAGTCTATAACCTTCTCCATACAACCGTATCATCGATTATGACAATTCTTAGCCCGGAGCAGCGGCCGATGCTCATCATGAGAAGTGCAGGAGCACTTCAAAGTATAGAGATAGATAAGTATATCTCAATACCAAAGGTACGAAGATGTGATAAAAAAAATATCTCACTGGATAGGCGATTCTCCTTCGTGCAATAACGCCCCATCAACCTAAGTTTCAAAATGAGTTCTCATGTAATAATCAACACTTTTTGGACTTTGATGAATGAAGTCTAAGTCAAACTCCGGAGGATGACCATCCACCCATCATTTTTCTATTACCCATCGGTCACATGTACCGAATGGATTCAATGCATAATGACGGTATCTTCGACACGCGAACATAATGATTCGTGAAATCATGGAACAACATGAAACCTACCAATGCAAGTTTTTCGATATGAGAATAATTGAGTTCCGTCCTACGAGGCCTCCTAATTCGTAATAGATCATGTATTTTGAGAACAAGTCATCTTCCTCAACTAAAACCATGCCGATGGTTGATTCTCAGAAATGATATAATTAATAAATATTTGTTATAGTTAGGTGGCCAGCTGCAGGGCAATTAGGAATGTTTTAATGCTGCTGAAAGAGCTGCTGAGCCACATCGTCCCAATAAAGGAACGCTCTTCTTCGCATAGGCGTAAAGCCCTTTTTGGTTCTCTCGGCATAGTTGGCGATGAAGGATCGTAAAAAGTTCGCCTTGCCATGTAGACTCTAAAGCTAGCTGATTGTGCATGGGGGCAACCGGATTATTAAGCCCACCTTGAGAGGATCTAATTACGATCCCCTTGTTGATAATGATGAAACCTAGTTAAACGCCCCGACGCTGGTTATTGACTTATTTGATTCGCCTAATCCGAAGAATACAATGTTCAAGATAAGTTCTAAGGTGTGGATGATCCGCTCTCTTAAGTAGATCGCATGATGCTAAATCATTCAGATAGGCCTCAACTAGGAAGGATTGAGGTCATGAGTGAAAGAAATGGCCCACTTAAAGGTAGCTCCAACATTATTCATGTCAAAAGGCATTTTACGATATGCTAATGTACCCCAAGGAGAAATGAATGCCGCTTTGTGTTGGTTCGGTTTGATTTGTATTTGATTATATCCCTCGAAAACCGCCCATGAAAGAAAGGCTTCGCAACTAGCACATCCATCAATGCTCTGGTCGATGAAATTGGTGTTGGACAATTATCTTTGGGACATGCCTTGTCTAAATCATGGAAATTGGTACATACACTAATCGCGTGCCTTGTTGTTTATTGATCGACATAGATTTGACACCCATTGAGTAAAATGGATAGGATATATAAAACCTTCATTTAGCAATTTCTCAACCCCAACCTTAATGGCTGCAACTTCATAGGATTAACTGGACAAAGCTTATGCCGAACAGGCTTGGCATCAGAATAATGCTAGGATCTCATGTTCAACTATTGATCGATCCCCGACATTTCCTCATAAGACCAAGAAAAACGCTATGGAATTCTTTGAAAAGATTTGTGTAGATTTGAATCTTTCCGAGGGAGCACCTAATTCATGAAAACATTCTCCACGATGCCGTGGTTTCGGGATATATTGATCGGCATGCTTTAGCGATATTTTCCATATTGCCCTCAAGATAAATTTCTCGTAGCTAAGAGATTAATAGTGCATGACTGATCTCCCGGCATGGTCACAATGAATTCTCCACTTCGACTTTCGGTTTAACTCTGGGAGAAACTATGATATGTGATGAAGATCTTCCCAAGGTTTGTCCGTATCTAATTATTGCTGACACGTTTCGTCATAAGGTAAGACTAACTCTAATTAATCGGTGTTAGCGAGAGAACCTAGAGCCCAAATAGGCTCTCTAGAAGTGGATATAACTATTGTGCAGGAGTTAGATCAGTGTGGGCTGAATTTTTCTAGACTAATGAGCGCTTACTTCAGATATGGACAAGGGCATGGACATGCCCGATGTCTCATTCCATCCATCATGCGTCCGATGGGAAGGAATTATCCATGGATCCCTGAAGTAAGTCGTATGAATCCACTAAATTTGAAAAATCTCAACCTTATGGTGATTGAATATAAATTTGATATTGTCATGAGGAGGTGGGTAATCGAATTTACCCATCAAGGATGGGAACAAACCAATGCCTACGTTGACAACACCTGGTTGACGATTATCAATCAACGGGATTACCCCTAAGCCGCTCGTGTCTAGAGAAAGACAATTGATCGATGGTCACTATCCTAATCTCTTTGTGTGGAAACAACAAGACCCAAAAAACTTTATCAACCACAACTTGCATAGAATAAGTCCAACTCCTTCCTAAGAAGAGGCTATAGTTGAGGGGAGAATCGACTACCTCTACTCGACACACACAGTTTTCCCTACTAACTGCACAGGGAAATAAGGAACAATGCCATGTGGGTTGAAACGAACGCATCGCCGAAGCTTCCTGAGGAGAGTAGGTACCCGAGACAAAACGGCTGGCCAATGGCCTTCCAACATGCCACAATGACATATCGTATAAATACAGCACCCTCATCAAACCACCTGCGGCGGAAAATATTATGAGTAAAATTTTCGATCGCTTCACTACTATCCCAAAACGCCACGCGGTAAGGCAGATGAGGTTTTAAGTTAATTGTATCAAGCATGATTGCATTCGATTACATGTCTCAGTAGAGCCTAAAGCCGTTAACAAGGCTTTCCTCTCGAGAATGGAAACTTTGGAGGACCCATGGACATCATCGACAAGGGGTTTAGATAAATCTTCCACCACGAGTAGTTCCGCTTTTGTCTTTGGCGCTTGGGTTTTGAGAATCTTTCTTAAACGCACCTTTTTGAATGCGCATCATTGTTTCACCAAACGTCTTCTAGATCTGTAGAGGAAGAGATGGGAAATCAACTTCTTTACCTTTCTCGTATGGTTTTACTATAGTCATGTGCTCTAGAAGATATAAAAGCATCAACCTTCACCATATATACATGCTCATGATGGGTTATTCACTAGCGAGGGTTCTCGGGTCGCCTCTTCCGCTTGCCGAGGTTTGCTAGATTTTTCCCATGCTCGAATGGGATTAGTCAACACAACAAAGTTGCTGCTCGCGGTCACAAAATTTTGGGCCTCCAAGCCAAGAACACGATGGGTCGGGTCTTCTCTCTGCGTACAAGTTCCATGGATAATTTCACCTTCTCATTTCTCGTTGTCCCCACTCAGCACATCAAGAGGTTTTTTTATCCCCCTTACCCTTTCTTTCATTGTTTTTCTTCCCTTCGTGCTGTTGCGGTTTTGCTATCGCATCGCACCGTGGTGTACCTCCTGACGCTTTATTAGGGAGAAGCCAAAGCAAGGTTTACCGACACCGTGGTGTTGTGGCGATAACCTGCACCTCGCTTGTCAATTGCTCAATGGGCTTTTGTTTTTGTGCCGTAACCAACAAGCACGGGCATGTGGTCCAACTTTCTGTCTAGGTTTATCCAGTATTGAATGCGGTGCATCTCGAAAGATGTTGTATAATAAACCGGACTAAGAATATATGGAGTCAAAATGTTGAGCCCTCATGATGGCGCTTCTGAGAAAATCCTCGACGCCGCAACATTCGATAATTGTGGTAATAAAGACTTAAGGAACCACCAAGAAGGAATGCTGGTGGGACAGCAAATCTTTGATTAAACTTTCCGACGCCTCCATTATCGATGTGATTAGAGATATATCCGGCTGCTGTCCGCTCGGTTGGCGAAGTAGCTCGGTACAAGATCATATCTCATTACATAACTCGAAATGGTTCGTAGGAAAGCCATCACCACCAAAGGAAGAGTATTCCTGAGCCATCGAAGCTCAATGCATCTTTCATTTCACCATACCCCAATGAGATTATGTTGAAACAATCACAACCGCAGAGGAGTCATCTTTCAATGAGTTAGATGAAAGTACCAAAGATGAAAGATAGTCACATGATCTCCTCGATCTTCGTTAGCTTTGGCTTCAAACTTTTGAATGTCCGGTTGCAACTTTGTTGGCTAGGAGGACAACGATCATGACAAATGGGGCCATTCAACAATCTTGTCAAATCAGGCAAGTGCAAAGTCACTGTGAAGGGAAGTTGGGTTGTTGGTGATAACTCGGGAAATCAGTATTGACCGCCCCGTGTTGCTAGGAAAGTTTGGGTCACGTGCCCGTGATCGCAGAAACCGTAATCAAGAAGCTGCATGTATTTTCATATGTGGAGACATCATCGATTTATTTCCCAAATAGACGATGGTTACATGGCATCTCGAAGGACTTTGGAAGGGTTGGCTCTACGACGTCCCATGGGATAGGCATAGTAGTTGGTCCAGGGTTCCATTGACTATGAAAATAATTACCCCAGAACGACAATCCAACGGAGGGAATGGATCCCTCGCCACTATTATTCCAAGGACCTCGCTACGAAGAAGTTCCTAAAGCCTCGCGTGAATAGTACTGCATTGGAGTAGATTATCCAAAATCGCATTTCACCGAAAGTGGCAGATGAGAAGGCATTGTTGCCAAATCCTTTCCAGCCCAAAGAAACATTGTCGAACCTACCTATGATACTATGTGAAGGTGGTCCTTGACTCCCCGGCCTCCAAATAAACCATGGTATGTAGCTGTCCACGTATTCTCATTTATCCATCGAAGTTATGGGATGAAGGAGGGATACACCTCCTCCTCGCCCCATGTGACCTGCAGAGGAGCGCTAGAGCTCCCCGCCCCATAACTAAAGTCTATAAAGTGGAGTAATAAAGTATAGGACTTGTAACTCAACTAAAGTATCCCGGTGATGAGAACAGGGTCGAAAGCACTGATGTGAAGGGGGCCAGGTCAGCCACCAAAGACGTGATCAGACCATCAGGCGATGTGGTGGCTTGCCGAGCCCATGGTGGTTCTAATCAATGACTCCGGGTGGGTTAGGAGGTGGAAGATCTCCTGTGGTGACAACCTTGGTGGGAATTGAAGAATTACCATAAGGAGTAACAACATTTGCTTCCATTGCCGGTGCAACACCTGCTCCGCACTCGTAAAATTGAATTGCGTCGCATGAAAGGTGACAAGAAGTCGCGGGTTAATTAACCTACCCAAGAGCGCTTTCTTTCAAGGCCAGTCCAAAACGTCAATTCCTCCGGTGTTGGTCGCAGCACAATTTCCTCAGAATCTCGGCCGCCTAAAAGACCCTTGTTGGTCTTGCTTTCGCCTTAATGGTGGCGAGGGTGACTCGTTGTAACCGACTCACAGCCAAGAAGCCTTTGTGACCGGTGGAGTCGGTGATCCTCCACTGTGAGAAGATCAATGACACTCTAAGGTAGTCTAAACGCTCAAAATTAACACACACTAAAAAAGAGTCCCTAGAAGATAAGACAAGTAAACACTAAATTAATTGGAAGAACGCTATAAAAACCAACACTTGAGAAACTTACCGATGCAAGTGCAACTCCAACATGGAAGAACCCTCCAGGTATACTCTATGCATGCACCGATGTTCATCCTAGGTACCATGGTATACCCCCACAAATACCTATGTATGTCCCTATAAAAGATAGGAAACTAGTTGCTAGCGCATCTAACATTCACCAAGCAGGTACAATTGAAAGTCGAGTAGACCACAATGAGCAGGTATCAAGCCCAAACCTATAAGGGTATCAAAAGCAAGTGGTCCCTAAGACAACCGAGGACCTCAAATGGATTTCGAGACCAATGAAGCCTCGTGGAAAATGCAATCGACTTAATCCCAAAACAAGCCCCTCTCTATATGTGTTCTCCACTACAATTGGTCTAGCTTTGGAGGGTTATCTCCTCTACCTTTCCACACGCACTGTGTTTATCCTCGTGTTAGAGGGGGGGTCCCTGATAACTTTCACAATACCAGACTTAGACACTCTCCCTAACTTAGACTCCAATGCTTGATTTTAAATGGCCTTGAAGAGTTTCCTCCAACCTAATCCAAGGCCATAATCCTCAACTAGTTTGTGAACCTCAAACATAAAAGTCTAATAAATTTTAGATTTAGCTTAATTTTATGGTTTTGTCTTATTTCAAGGGGTATGAAATTGAAATCATGATGTAAAAGACTAAATCAAAATGAATAAAAATACTGGCGGAAACAAAAGCTTTTTACTTAATGCAAAATTTCAACAACTTTGAATTTTTTGAAAAATTTCAAAGATTTTGGATAGCAAACTCAAAATACCACTTGACTACAAGCTACTTATGATTCAAGAAAATCAAATACTTATGAAATAAACGACTTTTCCCCGGCTAATAATGCAGAAACACACTCTTCAACCAAATAAGAAATGAAAAGAGATTTTTCTTTTATTTAAACGCTTGATAAAACAAAAGGAAAATACCAACAAGAAACCAAGAAAACAATTTCGCCTAATTCCAGATCGCGAAATAATCGTCAAAAAATCACACATTAGCAATTTAAAAAAAATGACTCTCAATATTTGTCTAAAAACCCCAAAAAATTCTTTTTATGACCACTTTTAAATGAGAAAAGCAAGCTAAGGGTAAGATTTTATTAATCCTAAGCTACTAAATGCTAAGACATAGATTCAAACACCTAAGAGGTATAATTCTCATCAAGGGAAAGGATGACTCATTTCATCTTCATCAAAAACTATTCTTGCACAAGCATCATCACTCTTAATCTAACAAATGCTGTGAATGCTGCAGATGTATAGAGAGATCAGAGATGCGGTACACGTAGCTGACCTTGTACATGCCATACGCAGATTCTAAAAATCTAAGAAAAAATGATAATGTGGGTATTGAACCCTACAAAACCAAGAAGAGACCACTGATATTGATAAATAGGATCCCTAGTTTTGGACACTCTTTTAACAGAAAAAGCCAAATAATGTAAGAAAAAATCATAAAGAAAAACAATCTGAGATAAGACTGCAAACAACCAAGACTCAGACAGAATTCCAGAAAACCCCTGAGAATGTCTGATTCTGACAGGGAAGAGGATGACTGCCTCAAAAATTCTCTGGGCTCTACACGCTACTGCTACTTCTTCAGCCAGCGTTCACACGCGAGCTGTAAGAGAGTAGGGCATGGGTACACACGTTCAGACCTTATGCAGGCCACGTGTACCTCTGTGGGTCCCGACAAAACACAGTCAAGGAAATCAGAGAAAGATGGTATGGAAAACCAGACTCTCTGCTAGCTCAAACTTTACAGAAACTAAAACAAAACTAGCAAGAAAAGCCAGTCTTTCTCTACAAACTACCCAAAAAATAAAATTCCAGGAACCCTAGAGACTTCCCCAGTATGGTCGCCAATTCTGTAGTGCGGGAAATCTCCTTACAGACTAGCAAATAGGGTTATGCTTTGCATGCATATATGACCAAGAGAAAATCTACTTTCTACCTTCGTCCCAAGACTTAAATCCTATTTCTTTTCAGTAAAACATGGCTAGATCAACCTACCTTGTTCCAGGTGTTTGATGTCGATCCCTTGTCGCACTTGATCACTTGTTCGCAATTCTCCTTTCCAATTTTGACCTGCATACAAGACAAGCAACAACTACACATGCATCTTACCTATAGACTAACATGTTAGAAATTCAAACATGTACTTAACAAATTATGAATAACTCATGAATTGGGATGAGAAACACATTTTCTTCATTACTTTAAATGAGTCAACTTACACAAAGTCGAAACTGGCCACTGCTCCGCGAACCCGATCCTAGGCTCCTCTTCAACTGTCCTCCAACTTCTTTTCTTTGTATCTCTTCTAGCACAAGGATGGCTAAAGGGTTGGGACAATGGGAATATGCAAATGGACAGAGTTTCTTTGCTATATTTTTTCTTCTTCCAAATGGGACCCCTAGCCCTTCTTTTATAGTATAGATGAAGCTAGGTATTTGGATGAACCCTCGGCCATGCATGGTCGGGAGTTTCAGTTAACTCACCCAGAGTTGTGTGTTCCGTTGGCAAATTTCCTTTTTTCGTGCTTTTGTCGGTCCACGAGGGTTGTTTTAGGTCAGCTAGCTTGTACACGTGTGCAGTAATGGATTAGGGTGTGTGGGACCTTATAAAAGAGGCTTTTTAAAGAGTTGTTCAACAGTGCTTTGTCAAAGAAGGGATCTGAGATGGCCTGATTCTAGGTAAGCGGGTATAGTGCAATTTAGGGTTATAACAGACATATCACTTATGATTTTGGAATGTTTTGGCTTCTCTGCTGATGTCTCTACTTAATATGTTTTCTCTTTTCCTTTAATGTCAGAAGGTGTGGTATTTTCCTTTGTTGTATTTAATGCAAATACTAGATATTGTTCCCCTTGGTACATAATTCATTGTGTAGCCTCTTAATTTTCCTTTTAATCCTTGTGGGCATGTGAATTTTGGATATCCTCTTTTAGTTTGCATTATGAGATGCTCACCATGCCCTTAAGGTTTGAAATTCCCAAGGAAGAATCACATTTCACTCTTGAAAATGAAGATTCAATAAAAGAGCCATCGAGGCTGTTGAGGAAAAGCCTCATGCACATCCAACACACTATAGTAATGAAACAACAAATGATAACGTAAAATAATTTGAAAGCAAGAGTATGTATTAATGGAGAACATTATTTCCTTTGGGTACTTCTTGAAGTGGTGGAAATAAGAAAAAAACTTTACAGATTTTCAAGTGTGGAGTTTTTGTTGGCATTGTTAAGTGGATAAAATCCCACAACTATGAGTAGTGAAGATTTGATTATAGAATCACTACTATCCAATTGAACGTGTGACTAACAGGTGAAACACTTTAGGCATTAACATCTACATCAACTACAAGATTAATATTAATGGTAGTTCACAACTAATCAAGAGTTTGCAAAGTCCAATATTATGGTGTATTTGGTTCATGTTACGAGGAAAATGGATTTCATTGAAAATCAAATTCATTGTTTTCCCATTTTGAGTTGAAACATGAACACTATTGGTAAATATGTATATGGAGCATATCACGATAAAGAGAAAATGGTGAACTTACTAAGGATGGCATCGTCAAGCAAAGGGTAGAATTTTGTTGTGCTTGACATTGTTTCTTGTCGAAGTAGGAAGGTCTAATGATCAATTAATGTGCTAGCAATTCAATTCAATAACTTGTTGAGAAAATGGTGGGTTAACTTCATTGAGAAAAGTAGAAGGATTTATCCACTAAGTTTGGTCATGTTGGGAAAAAAGGGGTAAAATAATTTTATTTATGTCTTTGTTTGGTAAGATAGAGAGGTTCAATGCTTGACAAACGTGATAGAGACATAATTCATGAAACATCAAGAAAAGAGTTGAGTTCAATTCACCAAGCAAAGGGGGTGAAACTCATCAAGTAAAGGGGCATGTTTAACTTGCTGAGAAGGATGGTCCCTTTTCCCTAAGCAAAGGGGCTAGGCAGGGAATTGGTGAAGTGTTGATTGTTGAGAAAATTTAAGGTTAAAGTTTGTAGTGCTTGGTTAGTCACTTGAAAAAATGAGAAGACCTTATACTCCATGAAGRAGATAACAACTCAACTCACCACATACTGTGCAAAGGAAGAACCGATCATTKAGAAAAATGAAAAACCAATGCCTTGAATAAAAGACATAACTAACTTGTTGGGTAAAAAAGGTAGAACCAAATAGCTGAGCAAAACATTGGAACCAAACACTAAGTAGAAATGCATAACCAAACTCCCTAAGGAAAACACAATGCCAACAACAATAGCACATAATTTTCTTACATATGGAGACAATAAGCATAGGGTGACAAACTTGTCAAATGAAGTCACCAACAAAACTCTAAGCAAGCTGTTTTGTGGACAAAACAACCTCCCATTTTTCTTGTCTTAGCGTCTCTCCAAGACAAGAAATTGGACTCCCCTCCATTCTTTCCTACTAGGACCCTCACACACTCTCTCTTGTGTAAATGACTAATCCTGAGTTCTCCTCATACTTCCCCGCCTTATCATTTGCAGTTCCCCCTCTGATCACTTCTACTTGACCATCCACACTTCAAAAAGGTCCCTCTTCCGGTGCTAATACACAACGTACCGACAAAAACATCCTTCTTCCACTGTCGCATTGGCGCGCCATTGATTTATTCGCCTATACATAAGCCACTGTGCTTTGAACTTGGCTAATGTGCTAGTGCGCTTCCACCAAACCTGACTTACACACATCTTCGTCGTTAACAAAGTTTGCATGATCAACACCATCTCACCGATATTGGTCACATGATTATCTTTGCTATGTGCACGCCTTTCACAAGATAACTCCCTTCCACTTGCGTTGTTGCATCACATTTCAACAATGTCCTCGCCTTTTGCTTCATTACATTGCTTATTGACGAGGTTCACCTAATCTTCTCCGACGTGCTTCCCGTTGACAAGTTTCCCTCTCCTATTTCAAATGAATTAGTGGAAGGATATCAACCCCTTGTCGTCATAAATCACATTGATCTTCTCCCTCTCGCCAACGATGACCAGGTCAATGTAGCCCTCTTTCGTCTTGAGAACTATCTCATCCTACTCCAACTCAGGTCACTTCTTGCTGCACTCATCAGTCAATATCCTGACATTCTCAATGAATAAACTCTTTACGCCTAATTATAACATTAGTCACTGATCACCTACTGTGTCTTACACACTTCATATTGCAATCATCATTAAGTTTTTTATGGCTCCAATAGATTTCTTCGTGCACGTGGTACTATCTTGTTTGCTTTGCGTTTATCGATGTTATAAATAAATCTTCATTGTGAAAGCATTACCTAGCATTATATGGGTTAACCACAACACCTATTGGTCCTGCGTTGGTTCTAAAATGCACTTCGGGAGAAATTTGGTCCTTTCAACTCCTAGACAATACTAAATGCACTGGACGTCAGTTGGCTGTTTTGACAGATTTATAACTTTGTTCTCTTGATGCATATCCTTAGTCTTAATGAGAAAATCATGATCATGTACATCAAATATGACCCAACAACTGACATAATTAAATTTGGGTGAATCGTCAATGAACGCGGGACCCGAACTTCCATTAAAAAATGCCTTTGGAAGAAATTTTTTGGTGTCCGCCAAAATAGAATTTTCTTCTTGGAAACATGCCAGTTATTTAATTTTCTCCATTATGATCCTAACGCAATTTACAGAATTGAAATCTGATGCTAGGAAGTGTCTCAACGACCACTAGGAACTTCTTGCCCAAACTAGCCTCATCAGTCGTGGCACCAACGAAATGGTTGAATAGCATGATAAATTATTTCACTAAGAGCGTCTCTTCGTGATCTC
>SNQJ01S0104261.1:14182-31773 GCA_010110895.2 Picea sitchensis | reverse complement strand
GTCACTTCTGAATATTCCAGACCATTTTGTGAGCCACGATGTCTGCCACTCCTATCACGAAAGATATATTCTGGTGTGATCTGCAACATTTGACACACTTTCCAAATATGTGTTGTTGGAATAAGCTATATACTTCAACAAAGGAGCATTTTGTAGGTGACTTGAACATCCCTTCCAATTTACAACAATAAATGAAATAAATTCAACATACAAATCTTCAGGTAGGCCTTTCAACCAAACAAACGATCGAATACAGGGAGAATACCAGCCACAATATACTTGAATTTTTTGTCTCAACTTCTATTGGCTAACACAATTTTTTCCCCCCAAAGCTGACGTCACATAAAACCACTCCCTCATCTTTGAATTGGGCTTGAATCACATCTCTAAGTTGTCTCAAATGTGGATGACAAAGAACATTACAAGGAAGGCACCTTAAACCCCAAGTTTTCGATGATAGAGGGAAATTAACACTTAGCAAAGTATGGAATGTTGAATAAAAAGCTAATGCAAGCAGGCCATATCTATAAGAGACAAGTTATTAAAGAATCTGGGATAGATCTAGCTGGAAGAACCCATGAAGTCCAAGACCTGAAATTGATATTCAACTCGTTGTTTTTAACCAGGCAAGCATTTGATGATCAAGTTGAAATCTATAAAAGACTGTCTACATGCTTGATTCTTGTACATATTTTCTTTTTTTGTCTGCAGGAGCCCCAATCGCAGTCATTATGGAAAACGGATTTAAATTTCAGAGAATATGTGTTGAACTATGTCAAGATAGATATTTTGGGAAATGATCTCAACTGTATTTTGTAACCCATTTTATCTGAATATAAAATATTTGAGGTTTTTGTATGGTGTTTTCCAATGTCTAATATTGTTTTTTTTTGTATTTTTTTTTAAATTGACTCATTTTCTTGTACAACTATTGATATATGAATTCAAACTCTTTCTACAAGAACTTAAGACTCTCTTTGATCCATAGTTAAACATGCATGACAAGATTTTTTTCCCCTGTCCAACAATTCGATTTAAATAAAAGCTACTCTATTCGCTCCTTACATTTTACATGGAAGAATAATTTGTGATAGGACATAGTTATGTAGCGCCCACCCTATACTTAAGAAAGAAATGGGTGGACCCATCCTTATTTCATTCTTTGGGGCCCTGTAAATAGAATCAATTAATGACTCTATTTCAACATGGCAACTTAGGTGTTCATGACATCATGTTCTTGTTCAATATTGTGTATATATTACAACTTCTTCTATTTGAGAATATCCTTGCATATAAAAAATGTTACGTCATATATATATATATACTTCTTCTTCTATTGCTTATGGGTTTGAACGAAATTTGCGAGCCGAAAAACACCCTACAAATTGGAAGATGATTTACATTTGGACCACAAATAATCTATTAAGATATATTAATATGAATACTATTGGAATAAATATAAACAAATTCTCTCTTAACTTGAATATATCTTTGTAGACCCCCAAGTATATTACATAGCTGAGACTAAATGTTTGTTTCTCCCTTTATTTTCCCTCCTCTATACTTACCCATTTTCCTCTTGTCTTCTTCCCCTCTATTATCCCTTTCTGGTTCTATACTTAGTCACATTTATATGATCACGACTTCTCGGGTTGGCGGATTGGAAGATGCTCATCTTCATCCATATCTTCACATCATGAGCCCGACCGACTGTTGTCCCTTTCAATACTTAGCCTATTATCTGACCACCGAGTCTCGGGTTAGCGCTATAGAAAACTTATTCCCCTTGTTCCATCATATACATATTGCACCAACAAACTTCTATGATCTGAAATTTATGCTTTTACTAGTTAGAACTCACCAGGGGTTTGAAAATATTGGCATTAATAAACGAACAATAGATGTTGTTTTGTGAGATACTTACCCCTTTTTCCCTTTTCTTGTTCCCCTCTATTATCCCTTTCTGGTTATTTACTTAGTCACCTTTCTATGATCGCGGGTTCCCGGGTTGGTGGATTTCCAGATCTTCATCTCCATCTATATCCTCACTTCACGAGTCCGACTGACCATCGTTCCTTTCCATACTTAGCCAATTTTATGGATGCAGTTCCCGGGGTTGGCGCTATCGAACTCTCCCGCTGCTTTTTCCGTGTTATACATCTTGCACTCAAAACTTCCATGATCTACAATTCCACCCATGACTCCTTGAACTCACAAGCTTCACTCTACCCAGGTTCACAAAAGTTTCAAAGCATCTATCATTGCCTTCCATCCCCACTACCTTCACACCCTTCCCGATGCACATTAATTGTGGTTTTACTAGTGACAACTCAAAAAACTGGTACGAAACAATTGGCATTAACAAGCAAAAACCTCGAGGACATATCCCATTAACATGCATTAAACCGCCATTTACGGTACTCCGAACGAACGTCGTTCCTTTCCATACTTACCCAATTTTTTCCACGTGTTCCGTGATATACATATTGCACCCAAAAATTCGGTGATCTACAATTCCACGCCGGGCTCCTCCAACTCGCAAGCTTCACTCTACCCGGGTTCACAAAAGTTTTCAAATCATTTATCGCTCCCTTCCATCCCCACCACATTCATGCCCTTCCCAGTGCACATTAATTATTCTGGCCTCTAGATTGCACTTCCATTGTTCTGTGACCTACAAACAACACTCGGACCTCTGCGTATACAAATTGACTGTTGGACTCCCACATCATCCCCCCTTTTGTGTTACACATTATGCATTCAAAAGTTCCAAACCATACAATTTTACTGTCGGGGCCTCACGTCTTCTGGGGAATCCTTGTCACCCTATTTTGGATCCTCAGGTTGGCGGGTTCACGAAATCTCCAATTCCTAGTCACTGTTTCCTGTGCCCACCACCTTCGTACTTCTTTCCAAATATGAAAAAACAAAGGCTTAATGCTAAGAATTCATCATGCAACAACTGTAAATATTGTCATTAATAAGAAAAAGGATTGAGGAGATAGTCACACTGAGTATCCCTACACAACTTGTCCAAAAACATGCAGAAAAGATCTTGCCAGATAATGGGATATCTATTACAAATTTCAATATATTAGCGAAAATGAGTCCAACCCACCGTTTCCCTATTCCATACTTAGACACTTGTTTGATTGTGGGTTCCCAGACTAGCGGGCTCAAGATTGTGTTTCCAATGTTCTACGACATGAAAACAATACCTAGAGTTCCACGATATACAATTTGTTCACTGGAATGCCCCATCATGAGCTCAATCGTCCGTCGTTCCTTTCAATACTTAACTGCAAGTTGGTTGTATGTTCATGATGTGGTACATTTCCATGGTTTCACATGCTGCAACCACTGTGTATCGAGTCTGGCCTACCATTTCCCTATTCCATACTTGGACACTTTTTCGATTACGTGTTCCTAGACTGGCAGGCTCAAGATTGTGTTTCTAATGTTCCGCGACTTGCAAACAATACCTAGAGTTTTGCGATATACAATTTATCCATTGGAATGCCCCATCGTGCCTTCTTTCGTGTTACGCATTTTGCGGTCAACACTTCCAAGACATACAATTTGACCCTCGACCCTCACCTCTGCTAGTTATATCTTGTAACCCTATTTTGAAGCCCGACTGACTGCTTTCGATAATTATCCATTCCTTAATTGTTGTTCCCTGTCCCCGCCACCTTCGTACTTCTTTTTGGATATGCAATTAGTAAGCTTTAATTCTAACAGTTCGTCATGTAGGAACCGTAAATATTTCCATTAATAAGCGAAAGGCTTGAGGAGATCTCCTAGACTTTTGCGATATACAAATTGATTACTGGACTCCCACATCATCCCCTCTTCCGTGTTACAATTTTTTCACTCAAAAGTTTTGAGACATACAATTTGATCATCGGGGCATCACGACTCCTCGGGAATCCTTGTCACCCCAGTTTGAAGCCCGTCTGGCTACTTTCCATACTTTCCCATTTCATGGAATCTCTTTTGCATATCCTCGGGCTGGCGGGTTCACAGAAACTCCAATTCCTAGTCACTGTTTCTTGTGCCCTCCACCTTCGCACTTCTTTCAAAGTATGCAATGACCAAGGTTTAATACTAACATTTCATCATGCAACAATCATACAGATCGTCATTAATAAGCAAAAGGATGGATGAGACAGTCACATCGACTATCGCTACACAACTTGCCCATAAACATGCATAAAAGATCTTGTCATGTAATGGGATATCTATTACAAATTTCAATATATTAGTGAAAACGAGTCCGGCCTACCGTTTCCCTATTTCATACTTAGCCACTTTTTTGATTGCGGGTTCCCAGACATGCGGACTCATGATTGGGCTTCCAATGTTCCGTGGCCTGCAAATAGTACCCAGAGTTCCACAATATACAAATTGACCTTTAGACTGTCCCATCATGCCCTCTTTTGTGTTATGCATTTTGCACTCAAAACTTCTAAGACATACAATTTGACCGTCAGGCCCTCACCTCTCATGTTTATACGTTGTAACCCTATTTTGAATCCCGACCGACCGCTTTCTATAATTAGCCATTCCTTAATTTCTCTTTCCCGTCCCCGCGACCTTCGTACTTATTTCTAAATATGCAATTAGTAATATTTGATGCTAACAAATCATCATGCAGGAACCGTCAACATTGTCATTAATGAGCGAAACGCTCGAGGAGATCTCCCATTAATACGCATTAAACCAAGATCTGCGAAGAGTTATATTATCCCTTCTAATTGTTCATCTTAAACATCATGAAATGTCTTTCGTGGGTCGTCGCATTGGCGCGTTCACAAAATATCCAATCCTTAATTGCTCTTCACTGTACCTTCCATATTCACACTT
This sequence comes from Picea sitchensis, assembly GCA_010110895.2. Lineage (NCBI taxonomy): Eukaryota > Viridiplantae > Streptophyta > Pinopsida > Pinales > Pinaceae > Picea > Picea sitchensis. Next base: position 26,907 of record SNQJ01S0104261.1, on the reverse strand, counting down.
CTAATTATGCAATTACTAGTCTTTAATGCTAACAACACATCATGCAACAGTCGTCGAGATTTTCATTAATGAGAGAAAGGATTGAGGAGATCTCCCATTCACATGCATTGGACCAAGATTTGCGGAGGGTTATATTATCCCTTCCAACTCTTCATTTCAAACATCATCTGGAGCAAACAAACGTTCTCATAAACTTATGGCAACAACTTGACAACATTTTTGTGGAGATACAGTGAATATCTTCAAGGGCGTGAGGACCAAAAATTCTAGTGGTCCAGGGCATACTCTTACTATTCATCCCGTTCCGTCCAGAACAAAGTGTTTTGGACCTCTGGAATATCTCGTCCAGGATACGTCCCTTAATTTTTTGACTGTAAGGAGGTGGTCTCTTGGTGCGGAGAAACACATATTTCAAGCCAAAGAATTATTCCACTGGGAAACCATTCTTCTGTTTCTTTGTCACCTCAGGTCTTCCGCAAGATGTTAATATTTTCGGAGCCAACATTGACCTTCAGAGGACAAGACAACAAGCAGTTCCTAGAAAAACATGATAATGGGTTGGACCTCTTAACCGAGTTCCTGGAATACTCGACAACAATTCTTGAAGATATCACAAAGTTGTAGGTCAGTTCCTTTAGAAATCCATTCTGGGAAATTGCCTGGCTATTTACAAGAATAACGAGACAAGAATCCATGACAAGAATTTCCTGCATGGTTCTTTATATTTTGTACTTCACAGTCAAGGAACAATCCAATTTTTATTGGGTGAAGCTAATTTCCATTGTAATATGTTCCCAATTGTCACGATTCAAAGAAGACAATAAATTTTATATGTCATCCTACTTGGTTTTCGCGATAGCACATTGTTGTTTGTTTCCAAAACTGTCTCTGTCCAAGAAGATAAACTATGAATTCGACCCAGTAACATTCTAGTACCAGGCCTTGTGGAGGCACATGACCTCCCATTTTTCTTATGAGGTTTTAAATGAATTCATTTTTTATGAAGATGAATCCTTCGTATTCCAGAGTGTTGTTTTTGACAACCAATCTAAAAATTTAATTATTGAAAAGAGAGGTAACAAACAAGAAAGGGAAATCTCGTTCAAAAATTAACCATAAGAACATGTAGGCATCCAAAATCTCCCAATTTCACTGAGAAACCACAAATGCTCTTGATGATTCCATTGGAGGAATTGAAGCGGATAATTCCATACTGAACGATGGAATCAAGGAATTGGAGGAGGCTTTGATTCCCACCCCATTGTTTTCCAGTCCTTTAGAAAAAACCATGCCTTCCACCCCTGCATCCAAGTTAAAACAATCCTCCAACCTCCTCACATCCTGTAGAGGCTATGTGGATAAGAATATCAGCAAAAGAGTGGAGATAATTACTAAATCCTGGGAAACATCACAAAATATAGCTTCCTTTCGAATGAGGGCACGTGCTTTGCATGAGCATTTGCAGACGGATTTAAAAAATGAATAACGTTTCTATCTAGAGATGGTGACCCCTTTTGGGAACCATGTCATCAACATCTCAGATCTGAAAACAAGACAAGAATATCTCCCCTCCCCAAATCGAATCAAACAATTAAAAGCATGCTGGAAAGAGAAAGTTAAGAACCTACATCTCATTGTCGAAACATGTGAACAAGCCATATCAAAGAAAGAAGAATTATTCAGAAACCTGACTGAAATAGACTTAGCCGGAAAAGTTTTAAAGGGGTTGTCTTTAGAATTTTTTTACGACATCCTTGAATATGGTCAAGATGACATGGAGAAATGGCTAGTGGACTATTCAACACACAATGAAGAAATTGAACAGGCTCTGCATAGTATTTCTATCGATCTAAGGAAATTAGAAAATGAGCTTTTCAACATAGAAATCCAGGATGAAATCAATGTGGGCCCCATTAGAAGCTACATTGAAGAATGGCTCCAAAGGAGAATTGACAAGCTCACTGACGAAGGGAAACAACCGGTTGGCACGATTCCAGTGGACATCGACGAGAGCAATAAGAAGGCACCAACAAGAAAATAACAAACGGAGAAATAGATACCATCATAGTAAGTCTATACTGATCACATATTTCTTTCTTTATCAATCCAGTTATTCCACCTCTTTAAATATAAATCTCTAACCAAAGACTGATAACTTGCAATTTCATCTTTTCAGGTCTTCCTCTCTACCATCACGCACTTCTTCTTTATACATTCCTATTTCTTGTACTTATTTCTTTTATGGTCCGCGGGAGCCCCAATCCCAGTCTATATGAAAAATGCTTTTAAATTTCAATAAATATGAAACCGATTCCATAAATATGTAACAAACATTATTAATTTTTGATAAATTTCAAAGAAAACTAATTCGGGAAGAATTTCGGTGGTGCCTTGTGGGCTGCTTTCGGAATGGTAAATTAGTTCTCTTTATGTATATTGATCATCTTATTTTATTTTTATGTGCTCATAATTTTTTTTCTTCAACTATGCTAGATGCCAGGAAATTGTCTTTATTAAATTTGAATGTTTAATGTGTGTGATTCCCCGTCCTTTTTTCTAGGAACCTTTATTTCAAAAATAAAAAATAAAAATAGACCAAAAACTACTACTATCCTTTTTTATTGCTTCATTCAAGTCATTAGGACAGAAAATTTCTAAGTCCCATTTTTGAACTATACACGCCCCAGGAAAAAACTTAAACAAGAGTATCACATCTATAAAAAACACAGTAGGATTGGCATCCTTGTTAGGTTGTCATTTCGGATCTAACAGATTAATCTACAAGAATATCTGCATATTAACCCCATATTAATATAATATTATGATTAACTAATTTGGGAATTCAGGACTCCAGTTCTTCGGGGCTCTGACCTTACTTCCGCAATGACATTCTCTCCAGGTCATCTACCAGCCCATTGCCTTATGGTTGGCGTGTGACACACAAGCACAAGTAATTTTCTGCATGGATACCTCCTATACTTCAAGCTGCTTCCCACATGTCTTTGTTGCTTCAGGCTTCTATTACTCCCTCTATCCCACCATAGCAGTGCATTTATTCCCATTCCAACCCGATAGGGACTACACTGCCATGCAACACTTGTTGGAATTGTAGTGAGTCAGGTGAAGGGGAGGGACAGAGCGTAACGTTTAAACTAAAAGTTAATATTCACATGCATACTCAGATCACTTAACATTGAGCCTATCAACCAATTTAGAAGACTTAATATCAACTCTAGTGCTTTCAATCGGATAACTTAATAATAACTCTGCCACACCACATCAGAGAGCTTAACAATAAGTCCTCCAATCCATTTGAAAATAAATTTTTTGAAGTCGTTTGGAGGAGATAAGAAGAACTTTTCTGATGACCGCGAAGAAGTTGAGAGAAACTTGGTAAAAAAGAAACTCGACAAAATAAGAAAAGCTAGTTGAAATTTTTGGACCAATATTTTAAGCCAAAAGTTAGACTCCCAAAAATCCGAGTATACAAACACAAAAAGTGATATAAAGAGAGAGGAAGGAAAGCATACTTTTTCCATGGATTTTTTCCTCAAGACATGGAGGGAAACTAGTCAATAAACCTAGTGATGAGAAAAAAACAATGGGAGGAAATAAATAAGATATCTAGAGCCAAAATTTTAAGTCTTAAGTCTAGACTTAGAAATTCCAGTTATGAAAAACCTAGTGGAGAGATAGAATATCATATTTATAAGGCCGTAGTTTTGGGTTCAAGAGATGTGATCGATAAAACCCGTGATGAGAAATCATGCTAGAGTTCTGGGCATGGCAAGAGAGCCTTGGGTTGAACCAAGCTACAACCATTCTTTGATCACCATGTGTACACCACATAGTCACGACATTGAACAATATAGAGGAAACATCTATGAAGTGGTATCTCTAAGATTATTTCATAAGTGAAATTGAAGGTTAGACTCTATAGTGACATCAAGTCCACTCTTGGACTTCATGTAGTCCCAATTCTTCTTATGAGAAGAATTTTGCAAGAAAAATAAACCCTTTGTCTTTGTGATGAAAACCCCCAAATACTTTCCCTCATTTCGAGGAAGGTACCCAAGGTAAACCCTAGATTCTCATTGCGAGCTAAATATGTCACTTACGAGAATAAAACATGGGTGTGGAGGATAAAACTACATCCCACAACCACTTAGGCTAGACCCAATTGACATTATAAATTATTATTTTAAAATTAAATTTATCGATTTTAATATTAGTATTATTATTAAATTACTTTGAATGTACTAAATTTAATAAAATGCTCACATGGTGTTCCATGATTTCAACAAATTTATTGCTTTGATTTGGTAATAAACTAAGAGTTTGGAATTTAAATAAGAGTTTATATATTTTAGATGTTGGTTTCACCATGGTACAACTAGGTGTGTGTATTTATATTACCAATAGACTTAATGTGCTACCAACAAGTCACCTTTAAAGTGATTAGTTGATGAAGTTAGTTATGAATCTTCACTACTCACTTTGATTTGGTAATTTGTCATGTTATGAATTCTTAAGACATCAAATTGGGGTGTTCAACATGTCAAGAGACATTTTTGTTGTTGTTGTTGGTGTAATCACAATTACATGTATAGATTTATATGCATCCTTGTATATGAATCCTTCACCAAATATATTTTTTAGGATAGCCACATCATAAATTTTATTTTTATCACTATATAATTAAAATTACTTGGAAATTGGGTTTCATAACATTTTACATATAGATATGATCCTACCTACTAGTCTTGAGGGTTAGCTCAAGTGATTGTGACCCAAACATGATATATTTTCTCCAAAGTTAGGGAAGTCATGAGTTCAATTCTTATGATCCCCTCTAATCCAGGTGGATATTGGTGGCCACCCACCTGTTCCAACTGGCTACTTTTGTCAGTTTTTAGTTCAACACGTTCTTCTGTACTTCCTTGTAATTGTGGGTTCTACACTTTCGGGGATGTATGAATCCCTACACATATTCCATGTGGATACTGGTGACCTCCCACCTAATCCAACCGACTTATTTTTTATGTTTTCATGTCAGCACATCTTGTTGTACTTCCAGGGCCGTTTTGGGGCCCTAAACATTGTTTTTTTGGCTCTCCACAATAAAACTATAAATGGAGTCAGAGTTTTATGGAAGAATGTGTAGCTATATGAAATACCTTTCCAATGGGCTATCACACACCTAAAATGAACATCGTATGCAAAATTTACGACCCCGATAAGTTAATGTACTAACTTACCCAAACAGGGCCCACATGACTTTTGGCGTTTCACCTCCTAGGGTTAGGTTTTTGGATGTCTAGGGTTTTGGAATTCCTGTTTAACATAAAAAGGCCTTCAGAGCCTTATTGTAATCATCTTCTTGAGAATGAGTGTCACATCTCTTCTCATAAAGCTGCCACCATTCTAGAGAGTCTTGCACTCTGTATTTTTACAGTCTCTTTACAATTCTTTCATTAATAGAAATCAAGTATTGTTGTATTTCTTTGTTTCTGGAAAATTTCATGAGTGTTTCATCATAATATATCTACTTTCATTTTGTTCCAAACATAATCTAGATCAATGGTATCAGAGTAGGTTGTTCTTGATCATTTTCAGCACATGTCCCCGACAAGGTCCGAGTATACCCAGTTGGGTCTCGATCTTGTCTCTCTTGAGGACAATCACTCTCGCACACACAAGAAACCCTCGATGGTGATATAAAATAAAAAAAAATCGAGCAGAATATTATATTAACCTATTTATTGATCAAGCTCTCATGCGACAGAGGGATGAAATGATGGATATTTTTTCACACATCCTTCAACGTCTATCGATAACAATAGGCACATATTCATCAAGTGACCATTTTGGAGGAACCTCTCCCTTCAAGGTACAAGTTAATTTTGATATTCCCATATTTGAAGGTTAGATAGATGTGGATGCCCTAGAAAAATCATTAAATCTATTAGAAGGTTATTTCTCTGTTCAATTTTTTTTCGACAGGGAAAAGATCACCTTCTCACTCCTCAAGGCTCTCCCCCATGTCAAACATTGGTGGGAAACTTACTGGGAGAAAATGTTCACAGAGGAATCCAGAATATATGGGGTCGAGCCCACTTGGTATTTTTGTGTGGATGTGGTCAAATAACAATACTATCTTGTTGATAACTATGAAGACCAGTACATGAGATGGAACACACAATGACAAGAGAAGAGCCAAACAATGCAAGAGTTAAAAAAATATTTTCCATACCTTGCGCACCAAGATGAGTATCAAAGACTCCGAGAAACATCTGGTTCTGAAATACCGTGGGGATCTACATAGGTACATACAAACTGAAATAAATTTCCTAAGCATCTCATCATTAGGAGTTGCCTATCAATATGCTGTCAAAATCGAGCAGAAATTTAGGCCACAAAACAAAGGGGAATTCAGGTCTGCAAATCTGCAAAAACCAAAGCATGGTAAGTATGACCCTAACCAACAACCTCTAGACCACCAATCCAAGACATAGGATAATAATGGTAAAGAAAAGATGAAGAATGACACTAGGAAGTGGCATGAATTCCACAAAATCCCCTGGAACAACACTGATGAATTCCGCTCGAAACAATCATTGGTGGTTGAGGTTAAATACATAGAGTCAAACCCTAATTCAGAATATGATCCAGAAAATATTGAAAACAGACAGATCATCGATGTAGACCCCACTACCACTATAATGACCACAACAATTCAACCAGAAGAACCAGTAGAACCTAAATAAGGGGAGCACCTCTTCCATTCACAAATATGGGTGAAGGGGACCCCGTTGCATTTCATTGTTGATAATGGTATCCAGAAGAACCTTGTCTCAACTAAGGCCGTCAAATAGTTGGGGTTGTCGACAACACCACACCCAAAACCATACAACATCGGTTGGCTTCACCAAGGATGAGATATTCATGTCAACCAGCAGTGTCGCCTGTCCTATGGCATGCATCCTTTCAAGGACGAGGTAATGTGTGATGTTTCCCCTCTTGATGTCTGTGATGTGGTTTGGGGCCAACCATATATGTGGAGACGTCATGTTTTCTATGAGTCTAGACCCATAGTATCATTATTACTTTGGGAGGTAATCTCTACAAGATACCATAGGTAGTTTCAACTACTGCTCAACCAAAACAGTGCCGCAAAGTAATCTCTCATACTGCAAAATTCATCCTCTTCACAGTCTGTTGAAAAGATGCACAAAAGACCAATACAACCACTGCAACCTCAACACCTTCTATCCAAGAAAAACAAATTGTTTCTTCACCTACAATGGTGCCTACATAATGCCCCGTTAAACCCAGAGAAAATAGATTGGTGGAGCATATTAAACCCTGCCAACAACACGCTGGTGATAGTCTTCCACAGACCAAGCAACATAACATCTCCAACAAAGCACGCAGATCACCAAGATTTAAATTCAGAGAATGTTTTCCTCTCTCTTCCCTGGGAAATCAATTCAATGGAGACCATTTCTTCCTAAGGGGGGAGGATTGATCCAGGTGGATATTGGTGGCCACCCACCTGTTCCAACTGGCTCCTTTTGTTAGTTTTTAGTTCAACACGTTCTTCTATACTTCCTTGTAATTGTGGGTTCTACACTTCCAGGGATGTCTAAATCCCTACACATCTTCTAGGTGGATACTGGTGGCCTCCCACCTAATCCAACCAACTTAATTTGTATGTTTTCATGTCAACACATCTTGTTGTACTTCTAGGGCCGTTTTGGGGCCCTAAACATTGTTTTTTTTGGCTTGCCATAGTCAAACTGTAGATGGAGTCAGATTTTGATGGTGAAATGGGTATTTCTATGAAATACCTTTCCAATGGGCTATCAAATTCCTAAAACATATATCATATACAAAATTTATGACCCCGATAAGTTACTGTACTAACTTACCCAAATGGGGCCCACTTGACTTTTGGCGTTTCACTTCTTAGGGTTAGGTTTTTGGATGTCTAGGGTTTTGGAATTCCTGTTTAACATAAAAATGCCTTCAAAGCCTCATTGTAATCATCTTCTTGGGAATGAGCGTAGCCATCACATCTCTTCTTAGAGATAAAACTGCCACCATTCTAGCGAGTCTTGCACTTTGTATTTTTATAGTCTCTTTACAATTCTTTCATTAATAGAAATCAAGTATTGTTGTATATCTCTGCTTCTGGAAATTTTCATGGGTGTTTCATCGTACTATCTCTGCTTTCATTTCGTTCCAAACATAATCTGGATCACCCTCAACGTTATTTTATGTAATCAGGGCCAATGGTTTACCTTGTTTTCCATCCATGGATCACGATGAAGTACTCAAAGGATTGTAATCCTACTAATTTTATTTAATTCCCATCTACTTTCCCTTTGTAAATATACTCTTCAACACACACACACACACTTACTCACACACCAAATGAATGGATACACACACACACACACCAAATCAATGGATTCTCGATAAGTATTTTATTAAAATTTTGAATGTAGAAATTGATGATGGTGGTGGTGGTGGTTAATTTACACTATGACCAAATTTGGTCTATTGGACCTTAAAAAAGGTAAGGAAATACTTGGTTTTCTTTATAATTTTATTTCCATGCTTGAAAAGATTTAAGAGAAGCATCCTAAATCACCATAGTTTTGATGAGTTAACAGGTTAGGAAGGTCAGTGTTGTACAAATATTTTGAAATTGTGATTCAATATGGGTTTACACATGAAATTATAAGAGAAAGTGCTTTTCATCTTCAACCCTCTTAGTGCCACAAAGGTGAAAAATTTTTTCAACCCACAACATTTTAGGAATTGTACAATGCCTTGTTTCACTATGGGACTCGTGAGAGTTTGTTCTTATTTTAGCAATGTTGATTTTCTTCTTTACACTAGTCAAAACATACTGATACTTTTGATCTTCTAGATTAGGGTTGATCACCTCCTTATAGTATATTAATTTTATTTTCTCCTCTAATTCTTTATTTCACCGCAATTTATCCTTACATTTAGATGTAATGATATTTATTATATTATTTTTATTCTACGAAGTGACATCTTCCTTGATTCCCCAATAATTTATCCAAGATTTGACATCTTTATGCCAACCTCACTTGAGTCCTAGGTAGTTTTCATAGAGTTTGAAGCAATATTAGGAAGCCTCTTGACTTACGTGTTGTTTATCTAGTTCTTGTGCATTAGGTACTTCATCATATCCATGCTCTTAATGGGGTAAAGACTTGCTTCTATGAGGAGAATAGGAGATGGTGTATTTCCTTTAATTTTGAAATTATACATTATAAAACACTTTTGGATTTGCTCTATCTTTCTCCATGATTTTCTAGAGATGTTATAGCCCCAAAATTCAATTGATTTACAATTGTTTTCAAGTCCATAATAAGATTTCCACCCTATATTTACCATTTTCTCAATGATATAGTTTTAGTTATGCTCGTGATGAAGATCGATTATGAGATATTTGTATTAAGTCACTTCCTCCACGTTGTTGTTGTCATACACAAAATTCACACAAGTGATCTTTTTGGATTTAACTATCGTAGCTTTCATTTTGTCAATGTTAACAATCATACTCGTACTAGAGCAAAAATCCTTGAGAATTTTTAGTTGCTTGTCAAGATCATAAGGCCTCCTTTCCATAAGAAAAATAATGATAATTTTGATGGTGAGAACCTGTCACATGCACCACTATTTGGTTGTTTCTACAATTTGGGTGATAAAAAACAACCTTTGTGTAGCTAGGATGAAAGCTATACAATAGATAAGTGGAAAACAATTAGTCCATAAACATGAAAACCATTGCAAATACAAGATAAAAGGAAAAGAAATAAGTAGAAAACATGGAAATTACACCAACAATAAAAAAAGTAAGCAATGATGATCATATACTAATGAAAAATCTTTGTTGTTACACTCTAGAGGATGAGTGAGTGCAAGTGGACTCTCCCTTCCTCGGTAGGGTTCTTTTTTTTTCCTCGGGGCTTCTCTTCTCTCTCTCTTAGCAAAGAAGTGTGTAAGAAATATTCATGGGAAGAGATCAATACACTATATATTGGCTATGGATGTGCAAAATGATGGTTTGAGAATGTGGTTCTCAAGGATCATTCAAACAACAAAACCTTGCATAAAATTCATTTGTTTGAATGTTGCTCCATGACTCTTATTTATAGCCAATATTCAATCTCCATTAAATCTAGTTCCAAGTGTGAATTGTGCAACTTGGGTTGTGGTTCACCATGCCTTGAAGAGACATGGAACCACTAAAGTACTAGCTTTAAATGGGTATGGAGCTTCAGGATGACTGGTAGCTCAGCCTCGGAGAACCCTTGATGTGATATTTGGAATTTATTGCACCGAATGTGGTTGAGATTTCACTTTGGGATGATTTGAGTGGCTTTGGAAGCAACAACTGCGTAAATCATGTAAATTCCACACTGAAAATTTGTGAAAACGCATTAAAAGCCCACTTTATATAGTTTTGGTGCTCCACCGAGGATGATGTATTATTGCCATGGAATAAAACTTTGTTATGTTGTATTGATTACTCTTATGATGATCACTTGTATAGCTTTGTGAGAAATTTTTAGGTGATAACAATTTCCCTCTGATGTGTAAGGTTAGGAGTAGACGTATAGCCAAAATACATCATAGTTTTTTGTAGCTTGTAAATTGATTATTTCTATATAGAGATAGACCGTGGAAAAAATAACGTCCCATGAATAAAAAAGGAGAACCCACCTACAAAACAAAATCATCCTTGGAAATAATATTGCTTTATACAAACGAGGTGGGCATGCCCCATGCTTGTGTCATGAAAAATATTTTTTTAGAATAGAAGATTGTTATCACACAAGTTGTAGGTTGGGAAAAGCCCGACCCAAACCACACTATGGAAACAAATAGGAGAATTCCTACCCACTTTCACCTTAGATAGGTGTTCTCGTCACTTTATAGGTGAAGTGATTACCTCAAGGGGGAATCTCGGGTGACCCTAGGGGGAAATGAGACGGAAAGTGAGATGATGAGATGAATGCCCCTATAGGTCAATTTTTTGAGTGGCACATGGATTTGATGGTGCATCTTAGAAGTGGTTTAAGGTTTCCAAGTTTCTGAGTACTTGCAGAAAGTGTTTGTACCTGCCCGAGACACAAGAAAAGCCAATTGTACGAGCTATATGTTAGTTGGAAAAGAAATTTAGGTTTGTTGTTTCTATTTGCAGAATCCAACAAAAATATATATCAGCAAGTAAATAGTTGTTAGAGCTGATAAACAAATGCTAAAATTATACCAAATGATGCAAGAGATAGGCTAGCTAAACACTAGCATAACTCTAGTATAGAAGCACAAGACTTTAGAAATGAAACAAGGCTGTAAGAAACACGTACTGCATATATATTATTCAGACTTATGGTTGTAGCAAACAATTTGTTACAACAGAAAAATCAACCCCCCAAGATTGCAAGTAATCCACCCAAAAAGTGCACTAGGATTAGTAGGTTGTAGGGGCAGAATATTAGCAACTTCTGACGATTGAATTGTGAGTTATTTAAGAACGTGTTTAGGGTTTTTCGCATCCCTATTGGATGTAGATTTATTGTTATAAAAGCATCAAGAATTATTAGAGAAACAAGACACCTTTATGGCTTTAGGAGGCCTCAAGCATCTAGAACAACTTCCAATTTAAATAATCTCAAAATCTTGAGTTTTCACGTTTACCAATGCAAGATTTTATTCCTCCAATGAAATTAGATTAGTTCCTTTAGATATTGGATTATAGAGTCAAATAAATAATTATTTATCAATGCTATCACCTTGGGGGTGTAAGCCCTTTTACTCCCTAAGGAAAGAAAGGCTAACTTGGAAGTACTAGGAGGGTGTAAACCCTTTTACTTCTCCTAGTAAAACCTTATAAAACAAATTATTTCAAGACAAAAAGGATGGATATGGTGGGTCTGTATGCCCTTATAATCCCCAAGAATTATATCAAATCAAACTTGTAACCAAGCAATGAAGCAACAATAAGATAGACTTCTTACCTAGCACAAGCATCAACAAGATAAACCTCCTTTTTACCAAGATTAATCCACCACAAATGTAAGAGAATAGATCCACTAGAGATAGTGCATCACTTCATCCACCAATAGCAAAGAAAAACTATAACAAGAGCACAAGAGAGAGATATTTCCCAAAGAGGGTGCACATTTCAACTAACAATATGCTCACAATGGGAGAGTTGTGATGAAAATGAAATATATATGATCTCTATTTATACAAAATGTTCCTAAACATGTTTGTCGACAAAAATTAGGGTAAAACACAATATAATGGGTCAACAACCCTTACCTTTCCCCTTTACAAAAGTAATATTATTTAATTCATATTTTTCACATAAGAGAAACCCTTAAAACAAGATGTCACCCGTTTTTTGGGCAACGTTTGGCACTATTGGTCAAGTTATTGAGTTGGAGAAGGGAGCACTAGGCCTCCAAAGGCCAATAATATTCAACCAAATCCTTTCTTCCACAATCCATGGGCCTCTTCCTCCCAAGCATGCCAAGGTTCTCCGATCACCACCAAACCCTAGCCCTAGGGCGACATCAAGCCCTCAAAAGGTGGCGTTTTGGCCCTTTCAAGAAATTTGTTTGGCATGTAGGGGCTGGGTAATATATTCCAAGGTATCCTCTAGGCCTCCAAAG
>SNQJ01S0104261.1:0-12208 GCA_010110895.2 Picea sitchensis | reverse complement strand
GTAAGATGGTGATCCCCACGATGTGAACATTCATGAAAACAAATTTGCGATGATCCGGTATGGGATCAAGGAACATGGCGACATGGCCATATAAAAGGGAGTGGATCCCACCATGCTGCATCATTTGTACTTGTATTGATGTATATGCACATGATATTATAGAACCCATGACATTATGGAGTCAATTGTATGCACCTCAATGAGTAGATTTCATTTGTGAGAGAGCCAGGTAAGGCGTCTTGACTCAATTTATTCCTTTACACATTTAGTTCCTAGTGTAAGTGTGCATTGGAGGACCATACAACCCCTTTCTAGAGGTGTTCATGTGATCCGCGTGGGAAATTGGAATATGGTTGCACACATTTTCGTGAATGTATTCAAATCTCCTGCGTAGGCTTGCATGATTATAGAATGCATTCAAGCTAATTGTTGCATGATTATTATTTGATTAGTTGTGCAGTTAGCACATCTAGTCAAATAACAATCACATGAATGGTCATCGCCACTTTTAATTGAAAAATTGTGCTGAGTGCATGGTTTTTCGACTTACAATAGCGCAAAAATTGTTTGAGCGGTTGTTTTATGGTACAATCACACAAACTATGCAATTGGATGGAAAAATTTGTGGAAATGGATGAAAAAATGTGTTAAGACTAACCAACCTATGTTTTTGGAATAGGTACTAAGATTATGACATCTCATCATACTGATTCAATGGAAGGAACTAGATTATGATGCCCTATGAATGGAGGTCTAGTTGGACTCTACCATTCAAATTGATTTGGAAAACTATGGCCTTCTTAAGTAGTTTGAATGCACTATGTTGTGTTCCCAGGAGGAGCTATTGAGATTATTTATTATGATGTGGAGGTCCAACCATCATTCCTTTGAGGTCCAAAGGAATATGGTGGTGCTATCGACCAAGGTTGACTTGTATTTTCTAACAGGGCTCTCTATTTGAGGGGAGATGTCAGAGATGACCCTGCCAATGGAGGGTGGGATGGCCATCCATGATCTCAATTTTTGTTATTGTGTCAGAGATGAAGTTGTGAGTAGGATTTTGATCTGAATCACTCATATAAGGGATTTGGCTACTCGAGCGGTGGCGGTTATGGTGGTGTGTATCTGTGGATCCATGGGTACACAATGGATCATGGGTGCTGAGATGACTATTGTGGAGAGGGTACTCCAAGGTCTTCACTATGCCTGGACCTCCCTAATGAGGGAGGTCATGCTTTCCCAGCTAATGCAAAGTTGTCAACGTTAGGAGAGGGACTTTTCCTTTGGCTTAGTCCTATGTTGTTTCTACTTCGAGAGGATAGTTCTCTTATTCCTGCATATTGACTTACATGTGGTCAGATCGATAGAGCCCTGAATGAGGTAGTGTGGAGACCCCCTCATCCATGAGGGGAGAGGTCTAATAAGGGGGTATTTCACTACCCATTATCAACACTGGTGGGTGCGAATCCCCTGGATCATTATATATTACCCGTTTGTGGGTATGGAATACCAAAACGATCTAAACATGGTGCTTCCCCCAGGGGATGTGTGGGACTAGAGAAGTCAGTACTTGTATGGTTTTTTACTGCATTTTTTCCTTTACTGGATTGGTTTATCTCATGTTTTTCATTATTTGATGCATTACTAATGGGTAACCTATTTTTGTGATTGCATATGTGGGACCACGAGGAAGGGAGGTCCCTAATGTGAGAGATTTCCTTGTTCCAATAAAGAGGCTAGTAGTAGTAGGCTGAGGAGAGCCTGAGAGAGTAGGACAGCGGTAGGGCCACCACAATGTTGAGGTAGGGCCATCCCACCAATGACAAGGAGTGGACCCTCAGGTAGAGGGACTGGCAGAGTGGGAGGTGGGGCTCCAGGTATAGTTACTAAACTTTGGTAATGAGATATTGGGCATTTGTATGAGCCTTTCACTTGAGTGCCACTTGTTGGTGATATGGGAAATGATGGCAGGTGTTTTTGCCACTGGGCAGAGGAGGTTGTCGGTTGGAGGAGTCATAACAATAGGAGGGGTTGGGGATGTCGGTGGAGCACCCCTAATTGGGGGATACCTACTGATCTAAAAATAACAAATGAGTTATGATACCAACTTGATTTGAAATATCAACAAACTTTGATACCAATTCAGCCCGAAAATCCTTAGTTGTCAATTAGTTCATAAATACACATAAACATTTGACCAGATTTGGGAAATTGAAGATCGAATTGACTATTTTCAAAATATCATGTGAATGTATTACTTATCCATAAACTTCATTAACTGATACATATAACTTTTGAAAATAATGAGTGTCAAAATAGAGAGAAATAGATCACTCTCATTAATTCTCAAAATGCCAAGATTATAATAAATGGGCTTACAATGCCAAATTTGATCTTCAATTATGTTTCTCAATCCAAGAAATAGAGTTCATTACTGAATTCCTCACGAAATTCTGAGAAAAATGAGTATAAAATTGACTATGTTCTGAACCAGTGCTTAAAGACCCAGTTTTGCATGCATAACGAGACTATGGGTCTCATACATGACAAATTGGACTAAGACTTTTCATACATAGAATTTTTACAAAAAATAGACATCACCATCATATTTCTCTCAAAATTATGAGAAAAATGAGTATAAACACCATATACCTTTCTATAGGAACTCAATGACATGCAAAATGAGGCAAATCTAGCATGGGAACACCTCTTGCATGCAAAATGAGGAAAATCATTTACTTGGAACGAACCCCAATGTCTTGGCACACACTTCCATGTCCTCAATATTGGTCAAATGTTGCGTTTTAATAGGTCAAGTCAGCCTAACCGATCCCCCCTTTATTCTCGGGCTTCATTGTTACACTTTGAATATAATATTGTTGGTTAGTTGTAACAAGAAGCATGTGTGGTGCAATGGTAGGAGGCATGTAGTTAAGACTAAGGAATATTACATATATTCCCATAGAGGTCAGTGGTTCTATTCCATTCGACTCCAACAAGTTTTATTCTCCTTATCCATTATTGGCCAATCAAAGAGTGCCATGTGACACCCTCTGATTGGTCCACTTGTTTCCTACATCAACACCTTGCCACACCACCTGCCACCTGCACTTGTATGAATCTTCCACTTGGATTCCAAATGTACCTACCACATGGATTCCACATTGTCCATATGGATGACACATGACACTTTTTTATTGGTCCACATGGGGGCCTGAAAATGCCAAAAATGAGTGACACGTGGTAGCCTCTCGTGCTGCCACATCATCCTGTTGATGTCAGCATGATGTCATTTGTCAGTTGTATAGAACTATATGAATGTGCCACATGCCACCCTTCCAGTGATTTCACATGGCAACCCCTTTTACTTTTGACTTGTTTAAACACAACTTTGACCGACCATAACATCGTACGAACTCCGTTTGAGGCGATTTTTGCACCGTTGGAAAGCCATCCTCCTGGACCACTATGAGCATTCTGGAGCCTCCTGGATCACCTATATATTTTTCCACCTTAGTGACTTATGATGTGTATGTTTGTTTACATGCATGGCCTACATTTCTTGTATATGTCATATGTATATGGTTGAGGCCCACATTTTGTGATGATTGTACCTTGTGACTTTATTTCTTTATATTACATGCTTTTATGTGATGATAAAAATATGCATATGCTAAGAAAAGATAAATCATGATAAACAATGTTTTAATGCAAAATATGCCAATCTAAAATTTCATTTGCGATATTGTCTACACATTAATTTACACTTCTAGGAATATGTGTGAATGTGATGGATTCAAAATTCCTTGACAAAAGTTTAAATTGCAAGTCCTTTGTAAACAAGCAAGGATCATGAACATGGTAAACATATTCAATTGTGGGACGATGMGTTGAGAATCCAGGAATATGTTGAAGTGGAGAATATGAAGTTGAGAAACATAAGTTAGTAGGACAATCACAATAGCATACTTTTCTTGGTTATTCATAGCTGGACCTAAGCTTATGCTGCTTGACTGAAGCAATTTTTGTGAAGGTGAATAAATATCCCAAGGCACAAAAGCAAGATTATGAGTCCATTGACTAGCATCATCGACAAAGATGATATGATATGGTGGTGAATGATTCATCTAACAAACTAACAAAGAACAAGATATCAAGAATGTCAAGTAGATTTGATGTTTGTGTAAAAAATACTAAAAATGATATGAACATTTTTGCAAACTGGAATAAACATATGGAGGTGGTCAAGAATAGGGAGGCTACTCAAGGGTAGAATCTCTTAAAAAATAACCCATTGATAGGGTCTTTGAGGAGACTTCCCTTAGGGTAAGTAATAATGTATGCTCCTTTTGTAAGGCAGTGTTTGAAAATGAAAGGGCCTTGCCAAAGTATTTCATTTTTTCTTGGGCCTAAGTCATCATGGGAATTATCATAGGCTAGGACAAGGTCACCTTCATTCAAGGAACAAGGGAGAAATTGGTGATCAAATGCGAATTTTGAGCACTTTTTTGGTGGCTTCGTTATGTTGTAATGATGAGCATTGATCTTCATCGATCGTCTCTAAGGTGATAAGGCATTGTTCGAGGGGAGTGGTGTCTGGAAATAGCTCAAATTCTATTCAGAGGGTTGGTATTTCACATTCAATGGGTAAGACTACTTCCACTTTGTATAAAAGGTGGAAGGGGATGGAGCTTGTAGTAGTTTTGGTTGTCGTTCGATATGCCCAAAGTGCTGAGAAAATCATGTGATGCCAATTGGTTTTATGCTTGTTAATTGTTCATTACAACATGGTTTTCAGGACTTTTTTGACAACCTCAACCTGACCATTGGACTGTGGGTAGTATGGGGAAGAAAACCCATGGATGAAGCCAAGAATGGAGGGTAGTTCCTAAAACACTTCATTCTCAAAATATTTTTTTTGGTCCGAGACTAGCTATTGGGGGACCCCGAAGTGAGTGATGACATGGTTGAAGAAGTGAGTGGTTGTGTCTACTATGTTGTTGAAGGTGGGCATGGATTCAACCCATTTGGTGAATTAATCAATGAACATGATGATGTACTCGTGTCCATCGTTGGATGGGGGATTGCATGTCATAAAGTTGATGCCCCATTTACAGAAGGGACCAGTAATGATGATTGGGTGAAAAGGAGCTAGTGGAGCTCGTGCTTTGTGTGTGAAAACTTGGCATTTTATACACTACTTGACTCCTTGAATACAATCATGGAATAGAGTAGGCCAAAATTAACCTTCACAAACGATCCTTTGGGTGGTGGACATTCCTGATAGGTTCCTGCTGAAAGCACCACTATTGCAATTGTTAAGGACCCGTTCGACTTCTTCAAGGGTGAGGCATTGATGTAGGATAATTTCCACTACCCACTGATATATAACATCTCCAATGATGATATACGAAGGGGATTGGTGTTGGATGCACCATCGATAATCCCGAGAGATATGTGGACCAAAATTTTGTGTGCAAAGGTAGGTGAGGATATCGTTGTACCAACGGTAATTGGACAAGACCACAAACATGTGTTCATTGGGGAAGTTTTCATTTGCTAATGGGTCCTTGACATTGAGTGGTAAATCAATGGTGAACTCAAAAAGGATGATTTCCTTCTTACTTTTTGGATTATTGAACTCTATATTGAATTATTGGAGAATTACAATCCACTGGGTGAATTTCCCATTGATTTGTTGCCATCTATGTAAGTACTACATAGGATTAGAGTTTGAAATGAATTTTGTTGTTCGTGGCAAGATGTAATGGTGTAGATTTTAGACTGTATGAACTAAGTCTAGGGACAACTTCTCCTAATGGTTTTAATTCATAGGAGGACATGACAAATTTTTAATTATGCAATAAAAGATGCACTCTCCCATGTCTTCCCCTTGCTGAAATAAGGCTCCTGTGACCGACACCTTGGAAGTTGAGAGGTACATAATATAATATTTATTGAAGTCAGAAGGATTGATCGATGAGGATTTAGAAAGAGAATATTTTAATGCCTCAAAGGATTGATGAGATTGATAATCCCATTGGAAAGAGAGTTCTTGATGTAAGAGGTGTAAGAAACCATGTGTGTAGGTGACGTAATCAGGGAAAAAGCAACGTAAAAAAATGGATTTGACTTATAGAATTTGCAGCTGGCACAAATTTTTGGAGGAATTATTTCATTAATATCCTAGACCATGAGGGGGTCCACTGTGATTCCCTATTGGGATATGATGAATCTGAAAAAATGACCAACTATGACGCAAACGACACACTTGAGGGGGTTCAAACGAATCTTAAATGCATGACATCTTTGAAAGGTAATGAAAATATGTTCTAGATGTTGGGATCACTTCTTGGATCTGACTGTGAGATCATCCAAATAAGCTAAAATGAGATGGGAAATATCATGAAATACATAAGTCAGTGCTTGCTGGAAGGTGGCTCCACCATTTTTGAAGCCAAAAGGAATGATGTGGTATGTGAAAGTGCCCCATGGTGAGGTGAAAATTGTTTTGTATTGGTATACATGACATATCTAGATTTGATTATGCCCTGAGAATCCATCCATGAAGGAGAGGAACTCATGCCTGGTGCAAGTGTCAATTACATGATTGATGAAGGGCATTAGGAAGGTTTCTTTGGGTCAAGCTTGGTTTAAGTCTGTAAAGTCTGTGCAAATGCAAATTGTGCCCTATTTTTTGTTTTTTGTTGATAGGGACAAGGTTAGAGACTGTAACACACCCAACCCCTAAATACCCTTTCTAGGGGTGGGGCATCAAAATTTTACTCACTCTAATAATCTCAAATCACCTCTCTAAGGTATTCATCTGCTTCTACTCTCCCAAAGATTTCTGATGATTGTTACTGGCTCTAATCTGACCTCTGGTTTGCAAGATGTGGCCTCCTGAAGTCGTCTAGGAGTTATCAGTTGGGGACCATATGGCGGTCGGCATTCGGCATTGAACGCCCCCTTTTTCCTTAATGCATGCATACTCCCCGAAGTATCGAAATATATCCATGTGGCCTCAGCCATTCGACGATCGACGTTCGGTGTTTGGCATTTGAATGTTCGACATTCGATGCCCTACGTTGAACATCAACATTCAACGTTCAACATTTGTCGTTCTACATTGAACGTCAGCGTTCGACGTTCAGAGTTCTACGTTGAACGTCCCTCTACAATAATACACCCCAAATCCTTCGAACTCCTGAAGTCTCGGTCACATAACAAACCACATTGGCCAGGTGGGCATGAACTGGAGGCTGACACACGGCAAGGGCTAGAGGTGACACGTGTCCTCATTAGGGGGTGACATGTTTCATGCTCTAATAGGAATAAGAGGTCTACAAAACATCTGTATCTTGGTGACACGTGGCACATTAATCATGGATCCACATCACCCTAGGTGATGTCAACATGCCATGTCACCTTGGGTTGACATCCTTCCAAACCCTATAATCTCACGGTCAAGATGCGTCCACATAGACCTCGGGATCTATGACCTTCATCACTTCAGAACTTCGACGTTCGGGGGTTTCATGTTTTAATCCTCTCCTTACTCCTGGAGTAGGTCAAATATGAATTGACCATGGGGTAGATCCCATGGTCATGAGTGGACCCAGATCTCCTCCAGATCGATGGCTCTCATTCATTTGTGATTTCGACATTTGGGAGTTTTGGCGTGTAGTTTCCATCTTCTTCCCAGAGTGCTAATTCCTTTGAATACATGATATAGAGACCCACATCCTTTGAATACCTTCAATGCTCCGATGAAGTGCACATTCACCATCAGGTCAAAACCTTCTGGATATATTCGATCTATGGACACGTGTACTGGTTGATGGACGGTTAAGAGGGGTTCTCAATGGAGTCCCTAGATCAACGGTTGAGGAGAATCCCAAAGGATCCGAAGATTAACGGTCCACGTTACTTTGTAAATTTGACATTCGATATTTTTGGAGGTGCAACACCTTTGTTCTCCTGAAGATGACAACACCGGACTAACCTCGACGTATATCTAATGGTCAAGGAAATTCTCGAGTGTCCTTAGATCTATGGCCCACATCGATTCATGACTAGCAAGTGGATCGAGGTTTAACGTGGGGATGAGTCCCACAGTAACCGGTAAATTACCACCACCTGTCGGTCCACCATTAAGCCACCGAATCAGAAGGTCGTCTTTGACACATTTTTGTCTTTGCAATACTTAAATTCCTCGAGGCTCTAGAATCCCATAGTCCCGAACAATTAGCTCCCTTAGAACTTAACCCAAGGTTCCAAGTCCTTGGTTATATGGAGCTTTGTCAAGCCCCAAAGGCTATAGTCATACCTCTTGGTCAATATTTGGTTAAGGTCACAACACCCCGGAGCTCGGAACTCTCAGAGTTTCAAATCCAGAAAGGCTTATCTCCTTTTGACTAGCGCAGGGTTCCCAGAACTTGGTCATATGGATCCTCTACTAAATCTCGAGATGTAAGCTCTACTCTTATATGAGATTTGGTTAAGGTCTTGGGGACAAGCCTTTGGTCTCTTAGGCTGCTGGTTTGAAGGAATAGTCCTCCAAATTCACAAAACTCTAAGTTATAAAATAGGAGGGGGTATCTTCAAACCATCCTAGAGGCCCAAATCATCATCTTACACTCATTCGCATACAATGGATTACAAAGAACAATTAGGCATTCTCATTATAAATTAGACATTGTAAACCTTAGTCACATACAAAGACATTCAATTATGCATTTAAATTCAATTGCATAGGGTTTAAAAGATACTTATCTATTACATGTCCCAACCAACTAACTGACAGTGGGTGTTCGAATTTCCACCCATCCATAGGCTCAGAGGCATTCATTCTAAGCACTCTGGCCACCCATGTGCCAAGCCATGATACCACTAGGAAACTATGCCTTCTCTCTGTCACAGTATCCCTATGAGTTTTATCATATTCTTCCCCAACTTCAAGCTCACAACCTTCCTCTTTTCTTCTACATATCTGGGTCATGCGTTCCCCTCTGTGCATGCGTTCTTGTCTAGTGTCTCTCCTGGTCTCTGTAGAGACCCACACACTCTTCTCTTTCTCTTCCTTATCTTCTATTTTTCTCTATTTTCTATATATCTTTTTCCCAGGATGGTTCTAGACCTATCGTATTCCTTTTGTCAAAAGGAAAATCAGGTCAGCCTGGTCTGCCAGACCCTGCGATACTTTGGGCTGAAATTATTCAGTTAGACCATGCTTCCATTCATGGGGGTGGTTGAGTATTCAACCACCAATCCTTCCTTCATTAATTGATTCCTCTCCTTGGGATCCAGAGGGGGTTTATCATTCCCAACAAGGGGAAATTTAGGGTCACTTTACATAATGAACCATCTCTTATAGTTTTCCCATTCTTTCCTATATTGATATCATGGCCAATACTTCAAGGCTTCACCCCACAGTCAGTCATTGGAAAATATAAACAATAATATATTTACATCGTTCACATGCCTTAGCATGGTAATCATAATTAATGATTAATTACAATTTGGGGGAAACAAGGGTGTTACAATCCCCTCCCCCTTAAAAGGAACATCGTCCTCGATGTTCTTTCTCAGTAACACATGTCATKCCTTTGTCATTCAGTTGCTTCAGAAATCTTGATCCTCTTTCTAGGTCAAGTCTTTTCAGAMTCTTGGATTTTTCCACCTTCCTTCAATAATCTTGGACAACARGCATATTAACCACAATTTCATGCAAAAACATTTTATTTTTGTGCAAACTTCAAGAGGAAAAATTTCATAATCTAGCACAATACTTATCTGTGTAGTCTGTGGATTTGCATCCACATGGTTGTCTGGTTATCTGAGCTCACTATTTTTCCTGGACATACCCATTGTGTGCATAATCTAGATCAATAGTGTATGATAATTTTCAAAGTCCCTCCTTCCTTGCGGTCACTAACCCTCCAGGCCCAGGCTCAGGCATCCCATTCTCCGCTATACAATTCCTCGGGTGGTCCATATTTCCTTGCCAAGGCTTTCTCAAAAAATAAGATTTTTAAGGACTTCATTGAGCCTTATAGTCGAGGTGTCCCTTAGAATTTCTTTGGTGAGGCGTCCCTCCTACTTGTGTTACCACAACACAACATGTTCTAAGGTGATCATGGCTTACCACAGGGTTCTCTTGTCCCAACCAGTAGCCTATTTCATGCTTTCTATCTTGAAAACCTTCATCTGTCCTCCCTAGACATATATTTTTCATCTCACCTRTATCACAKGTATACAACAATTATTAGAAGTTATCATCGATTTCAAATTCATAATTTTCTCACAAATTTGTCACCCACAGATTTTTGAATTCCATATTTATTTCCAGATTTGTTCCATACAGGGACAAGATACACAAACATGTGAATTTCCTTCCCATAGAAGTTTGGCCTAGCAAGAAATTGGTCTTCCTTATGGGCTAACGATACTGCCATATTCAAGACCCTTTTCTTTCCGCAATTCCAACAATCCTCAGCCAAACAAATTGTTAGTTTTCATGCACTTTATATTTTCAAAACTATGCATACTAACAGTCCAAGTCATTTTCATCCATTAAAGGGTAACAAAAAAAACAAAAATATCATTATTGACGTAAACACCCTTTCAACATACTACATTCTAAATGCAATTCAAATATCAAATGACTTTAATCAATGTGCCAATACCCAATGCACCCTTGCATTTATTTTCAAGTTTTCCATACTTGGTGACAAACAGTCTGCCATGTTGTGATGGAGCTTAACCAACCTCTTCACCATATGTCTTATTCATTCTCATTCATTATTGCAACAGGACTGTGCTTCCTGCTACAGGATGATCGCGATCCCAAATCAGTATCTACGAAACTATAACTTTCTCTTGAATGCACCCAAGCATTCTTCCTTCATTAGAAACAAGGGTACCAACAGTCATGGCCACCCTGATTTGATTTTATTTAATGCCCACACAATGTAAGTAAAATATTGGAAGGTCCTCCTTCCTCAATGAAAAATCCATTGTCTTCCCTTTATGCAAACATGTATTTCCTCGAAACAATTCCATGCAATGTGCTAACTATGAGCACCTTTGTTTCCAATCATTCCTTGATTGGTCAATGCAGACATATAAATTCATGAATTCTTTCAAGGGTTACAATGATGCAATGCCAGAGTTAAACCCTACCAAATCCTTCTTAAATGCCGACATAATTCAAAACCGAACTCACATATCACCCACAGAACCCGATCATTGTACGCGTTTATACATCATTAACTTGTGGGTTTCTTGCAGGTTCACCCACCGATCGTTCATAGAACGATGGTTCACAGTGATTGCAGAACCCCAATGTTATCTCTCTTTATCGAAGATGTCAATCTCTTCAATGAATACGGGTCTTTCGATCTACAATCGGATCCGAAACTCAAAACACAAACTATATTGAATTTAGTTTACGGGTACAGGTCCCTACGTTAACTTGTGTGCATATACAATCTCCACAATGAATACATGTCGTCGATATTAGTCCTCGTTCGATTTTTAAACCACACGATTCTAGATATAATAATTTCAACGTAGTAATATTTGACAGAGGGATTAGATTGCAAACATAGTCTCGATTTGCTAAGTTCAATCGCAGAATATACTTACGATTTTTCCATAGTAGATTAAAATTCTTGTATCATAGCCTTCAAATCAATGAAACATTTTTCAGATATGTCCTAGCATATCTTCATGCACTCCATTGCATTACCTTTAATTATTCCATGAGTTAAACACAACAAATTCTCAATTGTTTCTATAGTAATACAACCATATTCACTATGGTGTCAAAACATTTACTTTCATCAGCGTACCAGATTTCTCATCCAAGAGAAAAACATAATAAAAAACAAGAAAAAAATTGATGGATCTCCCCTTCTTCCAACTCTTTTTACACCACATGGGAATTTTTAGCCCAGCTGAGTTATTTCTAAGGCCTCACTACCTTTTCTTAATCATGGCTTCAACCAAGCCTATTCAATCAAACAAACTCATTTATTCATTCTCTCTTTTTCCAACTGTACTTGTTCTCACAGCTGCTCGTTTAAGACCTACAAATATTTAAGCAATTTAGAGTTATTAGGGTGGAAAAAGTGTTCCTCCTTTTTCCTTTTCTTTGCTTTTTCAATTTAATCCTTATTGGTATCTTCCTGCTCTTTTCCTTAAG
>SNQJ01S0104259.1:21837-33289 GCA_010110895.2 Picea sitchensis | reverse complement strand
CTTGTGAATTCAAAAATTAAAGTGTCCGCCTTGCGAGACCCTGAAACAAAACAAAAGAGCGAACATATTTGCGAGAATGGTTCCGTTTTGAAAGCGGGAAAATCATTTTTGTTCAGGCGACAAGATTTCCAGAGTTTTAAGATTTCGGAAGGAGAAGAAAAGCAACTTTAGATCTCAAGTATCAAAAATTGAAAATTTTGTGAGGTGAAAAACAAGGGCGGATCCAACACGTGGTATCCTGAAATGTGAAAAATTCCTCATTTTATTGCATAGTACATGCACACACTATGCCATGAAATGTGCATACAAAATGATATGAAAACAAATCACCAACTTAAGTACATTTTCATTTACATTATAATCGGGTTCGGCCTGGGGATATTACATTACCAACTTTTATATTTTTACCTTTGGCCTCTTTCTCATGGTTGGAAGCTCACTCTCCCTCTTCCATATCTTGAATATGAATTCTTAAACTAAACTGATATGTTCATACCTCCAAATTCTGCAAAATGTGCAAGCAACCATTTTGTTAGAATTATGCATATTATAAGAAATTTTTTCCAAACAATGATACAGGTCCTTTTTCTTCTCAATTCATGAAGAATATATTATCAATATCCATATTATCACACTTCCATGTTATCCTTTAGCTGGTACATGATTTGAATTCTGCACAGGTGCTTCCTTCAAATGAGTTTCCATGTGACCATGGCTCAAAATCACAAGCTTATTCACTCTTTAGCACCTTCCTTTGTATTATTCTACATAGGACCTTGTTTGTACGCAATGTCTGAGGGCTCGATCACTTCTAGGCCCTCCATTTATTTAATTGACCCTTTTACCTTATCCTGAGACCGGTGTTGGGACAAAGTCCTCCGAACTTCGACCTTCAACTATTCTTCTTTTTCAATATCCAATTTCTCTCATAGTTTAACTTCTTTGAAGACCTAATAAATCTACTTGCAGATCAAATGGTCAATATTTTATCTCCCATCAATTGGATGATCCTGACCCATAAGGAGGATTCAACAAGGTCAAAATTCGTGACTTAATCAAGCACTGAGATGGATGACCTTTATCTAGTTCAAGTCTTCGAAGCTCTAGGACTCCGAGAATTTTCCACTCCTGAGTCATTCCACTTCCCTGGAGTGATAACTGTCAAAGTTATTATGCCATCCTCCTACTGCATGATCCAATGGTCAAGAAAGGTCGCAAAGCAATCTTAGATCGATGGTTTGTGTGCATTCATGAATTTGTCTTCAAAACTTTTCACTAGTAGAGACCTTGGACACCCCTGGAGGCCATACTCTTAGAGATGACATGGCATGCTAATGTCACCTATGGTGATGTGTACCCATGGCATTTGTGACACATGTCACTAAAAAATGAGGAGGTTGGGGTCCAAAAGGTACTAAATCTAGGTGACATTTGTCCCCACATGGCACCCCTAATTGATGTGTCCTACAATGTGTCATTCATCAAATGGATGGTCCACACTTTTCTCCTTTATCTATGACATAGATCAAATCTGGCACTCCGAGACTCTTGGCTTCAAAATTTTCCTGACTCCAACACACGCTACCTCCAGAATAGTTGAACACTGAACTGAATTCGAGGGCTCACACTCCTCCCATAACCAATGGTTGTGATTAACTCCGGTCTTTAGCGCTTCTCTCTTCATATGACCACCATACTCACGAATTTCTGAATGTTGAATTAGTGAAGGGAAGAGATATATGGCTGAGAATCTCTTTTGATAAACAAATAGGATTAACTTCAGTACTTTAGAGCTTTATAACTCCAGGGAATCAACACTTCAGGGATTTGATATGTAACATACCCAATAATCATCGAAGTGGAAAAGTTTTGAAGTCTAGAAACTTCTCTAACCTTCCACCATTTCTATATCTAAAGATCAACATTTCTCCCGAAGTCCTTCCCTCAATATAACGATCAACAAGGAAATTTAGGACTTTGGCACTGCAAGGCTTCGGGTTACAACAGTCCTAAAATGTTCAATTCTCCCAGAGTTAAACTTCCCGAAGTGTTCAACACAGGATGACCATGATTTCCCCCGAGCCTCCTATCATATCGGAAGACCAATGTGACTTCATGACTTCATCCTTTGGCATTTCAGGCTTTCCATACCTACCATAATTTCCAAAGTGCCAAATTTCCATAGTATTTCCTCTATCACTTGGCTTGGATCTATGACTGATGATCGACAAGATTGATTTGATGATTGTGACCTAATCTTTCCCAAAATTTGGTTTTTCCTTGATCGGACGACCCTCGTTCACCTGTCTTCCAATCTAACAATCCAAAATTCCTTGATCCCACTATGGTGATTACTCCCAAATTTCAATAGGGAATGATCAAGATTCTACGATCCTTTACAAAGGATCTTTGTCCTACACGGAAATCTATCTTCTCGCAATCTCTACAATTCTATCACTCTTGATCTTCAAGATCTCGAAGACATATTCTTTCTTAACCATAAAACCCTTTCCAACAATTCTGACCCATACTAGTCCAATTTTTCAACAAGAATCTCTGATACCAGTATGTAACATACCCTACCACCCAAAGGCCAGACACGCTACTTTATGTTCACTTCTAAAATTCCTTTTAATTTTGATCTAATTTTTAATTAATAAATTTGCATGAAGTATTCAGATGCATAGATCAAGATTCATGCTACAACATAAATAAATGAGACATATATCATGCATAGAAATAACCAACAAGAATGCATATTATAAACACAAATTTCATAGATAAATACATACACAGGTAAATAAAACCATGAGAAAAAGAACCCATCTTTCATAAAACAAATCACCAACTAGTTGAAGACCAAGTACATTCTACCCAACTATAGACAATGTTGTTAGAAATATCAACAATAATGTCACCCCCAAGCCAGGTCTATGAATCCATGTAACATCTTGGTTTTAACCTTTATGAACTAGAATTTATTATGTAATTATAACTTAGGCAGGTGAGGTAGTAAATTTAAAAAGGGGTGAGAGTGCCTAGGAAATGTAATAATTCATATACATTAATAAAATACACCGATGACTACAAGATGAAAAAGGACAAAAGACATAGGGGATATGATTCCACGGGTGATGACACTTTAGGGGATAAGTTTTTTTATTATTATTTTATTTAACGATAATTGATTTTTATGGAGAAAAGGGGTTACATGAGCTTCTTGGGGGAGGCCATGTGGTTCCTGATTTCCAATTAAATATATAAACCCATATTTGGTTTGTTTGGGGGTTCACTTGTTCTTATTAATTCGTTGTACACCCTTCTCACTCTTTCATCTTTAGGAGCCTCATTCTTGTTGAATTTGTGTGCTCTTGGTCTAAGCATGGATATGAATGGATGAATGAGGGTGGATTTGGGTGAAGATGGGGATCGATCTTCCCCTCGTTCTTCTTCTTCCCCTTGATCCCTTATTAATCTTCCTCTTCAATCACTATTTCTAGTGCATGGTATATTGGGATGAGCATGGAAATGACTGCCAGGAAGAGGAGAGACATTATTGAATGGATGTAATATTTTTTATTGATCATTTCAGGAGGGAATGGATGCCCCTGTGCATGAGCTTGATGGAAGTTAGGATAAAACTGTCTATATCTGAGAATCCATGGAGTTTCCAGTAGATATATTTCCTTATTGGTATCACTAGAGCTCTGGAGAGAAAAGAAACGACCTTAGGGACTGCATGGCATAGAAAGGTGTTCATTTCTTTTGTTTGTGGAGGATGAGGGAGAAAGAGAGCTAGAAATTAGTATTTGTTGTGTGGTTGGGAAACCTGAGAGCTAGTTAGACAACTGTTGTGTGTTTTAGATTTGGTCTAGGACCCATCCTTATGGATTCATATCCTTGGCTCATGGGTGACCTATTGTTGAGAGTAAAAGAACAACAATGTCTATGGTTGGGAGGAACATCCATGGTTTGCAACCAGTTGGTGAATTTTTACTTGAAAGATAAGTGAT
This sequence comes from Picea sitchensis, assembly GCA_010110895.2. Classification (NCBI taxonomy): domain Eukaryota; kingdom Viridiplantae; phylum Streptophyta; class Pinopsida; order Pinales; family Pinaceae; genus Picea; species Picea sitchensis. The sequence continues at coordinate 29,276 of SNQJ01S0104259.1, read as the reverse complement.
CTATGTTTTCTCTATATAATGTTATTCTGTTGTGTATTTAATTAACTCTGAGATATGAATTTTTAATGTTCCTATCTATTGATTTTTTTTTTTGCATGGCACATTGCTTACTTCTGTATGTTGTAGCCTGGAGCTTGATTAATGCATGCAATTTATGCCTACTTGATTTGATATCAAGTGTTGTTATAATTTGAACTCAGATCAAAGAACTAAGTCTTGGGACTGCAACGTGCCCCTCCTACTGGTGGCTAGGTGTTTTGCATCCTTTTTAAGTGGCGTAGCTTGGCCTGTGGGTGGCTGGGTACATTAGAGATTGGTATCATATTTACAAGCTGAGACACCGGGATAGAATGGGTTGGATATTTTAGACAAGATCTCATGGTTGAGATCGCGTTAGGACCTTGAAGTCATGAATCTTAGGAGGAATGGCACTATAGGGATCATGCATAAGATAGAGACTTAGAGATCCATAGTAAGGGATTGAAGGATCGTTACCATCCATTTCAAATTAGCGAACAATTTCCACCATGGGATCAATTTTGGATTTGGACCATTGGATATGTTCAGGAGAAGACAGATCCTTTGCAATCGTCATGTCTGGAGAAGGTACGGGGTCATTAAGCACCAGATTCCTTCGTAGTACATTTCTTTGAAATTTTTTAAGTCTTTGATGAAAAGGAGGTAAAATCTTGAAGATATGAAGTCCCAGAGTGAATCTATGTCATAGATCACATCGACGAGTACTTGACCGTTGGATTTCTCCAAGGATAGATCTAGGTTGTTAAATCAGGCATAGATCAGGAGGTGAGGCACAATGGAGAATATCAAATCCCAACCATCATATCTATGAGCAAGTGAGCATGAGATATATATCTCATGGTATTTCGTATGTTTGACACTCTGAGAGAAGAGATTCATTAAGCTTCTAGGAAGAAAATCTCTCGAAGTCCCAAAGTCCGGAGAAAATTATGACCACTCGTTGTCTGGGACATGTGTCTACAAATTATCATGTATTCAAAATTCAATATTTTTAGTTCTTATGTCACTTGGATAATTTTTCTCTGAAGTCCCAAAGTCCATAGTCAATCTGGACCATTTGTAGTTAGGGGACACATGTCCGTAGATTAGCGATTGTTCGTAAGTTCAACATTCGAAGGAATTGTTGGATGGAGTTGAAAAATCCTTCGAAGCCCGAATCCCTGAAGTGTCGAAGTCCTAATACTCTGAAGAAGCGGCTTTTGGAAGTTTGATGGTTCAAGAGATTTGTAATGTTATGTGGTGAAGTCCCCCAAAGCTCGAAGTCCTGAAGCTCCGGAGAGCGATAGACTGTGAGTTCACTAGTTTAGTGTTCGAGAGTTTTGAGGTGTATGGTAAAAGAAACTACCAAAGACTGCAGTAGTTGAAGTCACAGAGCACTGAAGTGACGTGACATGATGATGTCACTAAGGGTGACATGGACCCACCTCATGCATGACACATTTCATCCTGTTTTGTGATATTCATATAACTTTTGTGCTAATTATGAATTGACACGTGTCACCTGTAAAATAGGCCACGTGTCATATCCATAATTTTTCCACGTATTAGCCCCCTTGAAGCATAGTTGCTGATGAGACTCTAAAAGTTTGGAGGTTTGGCATTCAGGGATAAAAGAGTATGTTGTTGTGAGAATCTCTCAAGTATGAAGCTCTGAAGAACTGGAGTAAGAATAATTTGAAAATCCTCTCTGAGAGTTCGTTAATTTGATGTTCATATGGAATGTTGTTTGGTATAGGCCGAACCGCCGAAGCCCGAAGTTTTTAAATTCCAAAGTGTGTAAAGACCATCCATATCAACATTTGATCAAGTCATGACCATTGATCAAGTCAAAGCCTTCAGATGGTATGGGACCATCCATTCGAATGGAGATCAAATCTCAACCATCCAATCTACTAGTAGATTCGTTGGAAGGGCTTTGGCAAAGCTTAACTCTGAGAGAAATGATATATTGAAGAGGGAGAATAGACAAAGTCTGGAGGAAATAGTCCCTGTGTCAGTCTCATGATGAGCTAAAGGGGTTTTTTAAAGGTTGGAAGAGCCTAGAAGTGAATAATCCCTCAGACATTATCCTTGAACGAGGTCTTGTGTAGAGAATAAAGAGAAAAATGCTAGAGGAAGGCGCTAAAGAATTAATAAGCCCATGTTTTCGATCTGTGGTCACATGGAAATTAGATTGGAGGAAGAACCTATGAAGAATTCATATTTTGTACCAGTTTAAAAGGGGATGTGGATTTTTTCGAACAAAATCCTAATGCAAAACAAGAGAAAATGGGTTGAAAGTGTTTTCTTTTTGGGAAGCCATAAATTTCAGCTCAGATATCAAATTGGGGGAAAATTACATCCATTGGAAGGTTGATTTAGAGAATAATGGCATGGAATTATTCTAATTTTGGTATCTCTGATCTATTTCTTCATAAATGAAATAGAAAAGGTACCTGTAAATTTAATTGACAATTTTTGTATGATATGCATAATTCTAACAAGATAGTTTCTTGTAGGTTTTTCAAGATTACATGTATAATTAGATCAATTCAAGAACAAAATCAGATATTAGAGTCATAGAATCATGAAAAATCTTACAGAAGTTGGCTGAGGTACTACAAAATAAAGAGTCCTCACATAGGATATGAAGCTAGAAGGTTAAACGTTTCATGGATGGGAATAAAAGGGAAAGTATGTATGCCTAGCCTTGAAGGAAGAGAGGTGTCGACAGTTGCAAAGATTAAGTGTGAAAGGAATCCATTTTTGATATCAAAGTTTGCAGTGGAAGCAGGATGTCAATGTAGAAAAATTGGAATTCTCTCACCTGAAAAGTCTCACTGAATGAAAATGGACTTCTATTGAGAGAATGGTATTAAGTGGGAAAGAATGGCCAAGTGGAACTTGGATAGAAAGTGTTCATACCAAGGAATGATAGTGTAGATGAACAAAATGGGAGCATGCAAGGAAACACTGATCTAAAGGAATTTTATAAGGACAACGAACTACAACATAAATAGATAAATAAATAAGTGAATTAAAACAAAAATTCACTAGAGTGCATGAGGCATACAATGAAGTTAAAATGCATATGCATTAGTAGGAAGACATATGTATATTCTTGGATATGAATATAACATGCTTGTGAACTTAAAATAGTATATTATTATGAGATAATGTTTGAGTGTGACTAATGATGGATTATGTATTCAGGAAAAAAATGATATAGCAGGGTTAAAGACATGGATGTTGTTGTTTCTTATGATTTCCATCTAGGTGAAGACCTATGAGGATGGTAGGAATGGTGGTCAAAATGATGAAGGAGGAATTATGTGAGCTTTTACAAATATCAATTGGTTAGATAGAAACAAGTAGATTTATAACAACTAGGCATGTATTCATTTAGTTTCTTTTGATGCATACATATTGAAGAGATTGAGGTAAGAATTCCCTCAGTTAATTTTAAATATTTAAAATGATATGTAATGGTCAAAGGCCTATAATATGTAACTATTGTTGATGCTAGAATGAATTTAGATAAATATTTGTTTCATATTATATTATGATTGGTTATGGGATCATAATTGGGTTAAATTAGGAGACATACTCCTTATATAACAATGAATATTCATAGATTTAGTCATGTGTGAGACCATAATATGGTTGGATATGGAAGGGCTATAGTGCTATGGGAGTGTTCAATGGTATCTACTGTATATCTAATGTTTGGACTACAAACTCTTTGTCGACACTAAAGAAAACTTAAGGATTACATTCTTGGTGTTGTGTTTGGGTTGAAAGGGAAGGTATCCAAATAGTTAGGTAAGCAGTAGGATGTTAGTGTTTCATGGAAAGCTGCACACGAGATCTAGCTAAAGCAAGTACAAAAAAAGCTTCTTAGGAAAGGAAGAGAGATTCAATATGGAATAATGAGAAAGTATATTCACACTACTCCAATGAGATGATGATTGATACATAGATCATGATTAATATGATGCAATGAATGAGTGGAATAAACTCATATATAGGGGAAACCATTCCATAATTAAGAAAAAAATTCAAGCAATTAGCTTTCCTTAGGAATGCATGCATGCATAATAGTGATGGTAAAAATAGAAAGTCTAAAATAGTATTAGTTAGTTAACTCCCACTGAACTAGTGTGTCAAAAATAGAAATTTCTCCAACACCCCCTCTGAACATCACTATGGAGTAAAAAAATGAGTCCCGGCTACTAGGCCATTTTAGGTACTCATGTACAATGCAACTAATGAACACTGAATAAAAGTGAGAAAAGAGGGAAAACCACATGGGAAAAAAACCCCACCTCAAAAGATAATGTATCAAAAGAGGAAAATAACAGTTGCTAGACAACTATGTTCTTCACTGCAAGATGATCCCGCAAATTTTGAAACTTATGCTCATTGAAAGTCTTCGTGAATATGTAGAAATATTTATGGATCTGATGAAGTCCTTTGGAAACCTGTCGGGCCTTGTACTTCTTGATCCTATGGACCCACATGCACTTGAAAATATTCCTTTCTAGTGGACGTGGAACCAGATTCCAAGTCTAGTTCTATAGGAGTGAGTCATACTCCTTCCGCATGGCTTATTTCCATAATGGATTTCCCACAACCCTATTGTAGTTATGGGGATCAGTAGATTGAACCATGTAGCAATGCATGGGCATCACAAGTTCTGAAGATGAAAGTACATGAGAAGGCTCCTCATGTTGAGATCGAGTCATCCTTGAATCCAATGGATGCCCTGCAAGGTTTCCTGCTAGTTGAAGTGTTGTTTGTGCCTTCTTGGGCATCTGTTGAAGCTTCAACGTTGGTTTCTTATTTGGATGTACTACCTTCTTATTTCCATGTACATAATCTAAGTGTATGAAATCATCCCTGATGTCTGAAACTGATGGCAGAAGAAGATTATATGCATGTTGCACTAGAGATGCATGCAAAGTAATATACTTATGTGTAGGTATAATAGAGGAGTCATCGTCAGAAAACTTAGTGAATTTATACAACCTTGACTTGTGATCCACCTCACCAATTGCAATGATGGAATTGTCATGCATGTCAAGTAGATTCAACCTTTTTACCTTTCTGATCTTTGGAACATGTAAAAAAATATCAAAACTGCCATTGTGGAGTTCCACTCTCCATTCTCCTGCTACTGCTACTAGAGTATCATCCCCCATTAGAATAGGGGGTCTTGAGAATCGAATCAAGGAAGATAAAACTTCCTCTTTCACTACCATATGATGTGATGCACCAGAATATATAATCCATGAATCAGATGAGGAATTAATTGCAACAAGATCATGATGATTACCTTTCTTAGGAGCAGGGTCTTCTTCCTTCTGCTTCTTGACTCCCTCTGGAATGAAGTTTCCAAGGTTGTTCTGTGGAAATGCATGTGCCATAAGATCGATCTGTTTCTTCATGCATGTGGATTATTCCTGATTCAATTTATTGCGGTAAGTTCATTTCTTTCCCTTCTTCTTCTTGGAATATGAAGAGTCTTTGGAACCTGAAGAATCATTAAAGGGTTTGGAATATCCCTCCTTCCTGTTATGTTTGAATGAACCTTTTCCATCATGCAGGGTGAGTGCATGTTCTTTGAGATCTTTCATGAGGCCCATCTGTATGAGTTTTGTCTACTCTTGTGTAACAGACTCAATGAACTGAGCCAATGTAGGCATTTTCCAATTTGTTCTAAAAAGACATATGCTAGAATGGAAATTGGAGACATAGACATCGTATTCTGGTCCTAGCTTGGCTAATATTGTTAGAATAAGTTGTTTCTCTTGTGTAGACTTATCAATACCACATTCACCCAAGCTCAATAGCAAAGATTTAGATTTAGTAAAAAAATCTTGTATATTATCAAAACTTTTAGGGTCTAAGGTATTCAACTCTACCTCAAGCATATGACCTCGCATCTCATCCTTCTTTCCAAAGAGTCCTTCCAGGGTCATCTAGATCTCATTTGGAGTCTCTCATGTGACAACATGAAACCATAGATCAATGGATACTGACTCAAGAAGTAGTCATGTGGCCTCATCGTTATGATTCACCCATATCATCTTCTCAATCGCTGATGTAGGTTTTTTTTTTGTCGCCATCGTCAAATTATACAGTCCTTTCCTTCTGAGTTGGAATTATGACTTGGGATTCCAATCAAAATAATTGTATGGTGTGAGGATTACCACCAAGTTTGACTGTATAATAGTTTTCATTTCCATATCTTCCACTGTTTCTAAGAACCACTAAAAATTTACACTCAATCTGCAAGTGAAAAATTAAGAAATTAAGAATTCGTATCAGTTTCAAGAGGTGATGTTGCATCTTACTTTCTGATCAAACAGTGAGGTGTCTTTCCAGATGGTTGAAAATCCACTTCCAAAATGGGTCTATATACTTTCCACACTGGTTGTTTCCTCAAAAACTTAATATTTTAGGAGCAATCACTGATGAAAGGTATGACTATGGATTCATATCAGTTTCAAGATGATATATTGCTGCTTACTTTATGAGAAAATGGTGAATAATCTCACCAAACGGTTGAAAACCCACTTCCAAAATGGGCCTATTTACTTTCACCACAAGGCGTTTCCTCCAAAACATAATATTTTGGGAGGAATAACTGTTGAAATGTACGACCACAAATTTAGTTCACCGAAACCCCGATTTTCCTTATTCTTTGACTTTTCTGGCTTGCTCCAAGAAATATAGCTCTGATACCATGTCCTTGTTTCATGGAAACCTACACAGGAGATATAGCTAAAACAAGTAAAATCAAATCTTATCAAGAAAGGAAGAGAGATTCAATATGGAATAATGAAAAAATATATTCACACTACTCCAATGACCTGATGATTGATAGATAGATCATGATCAATATGATACAATGAATGAGTGGAATACACTCACATATAGGGAAAACCATTCCATAATTAAAAAAATCAAACAAGATGATAGCTTTCCTTAGGAATGCATGCATGCATAATAGTGATGGTAAAAATAGAAAGTCTAAAATAGAACTGGTCAGTTAACTACCACTAAACTAGTGTGTCGAAAATAAAAATTTCTCCAACATAGGAAGTGTGTGTATGATGTGTTGAGGCATTGTCCAGACCTTCCAACTCATCATGGTGGAATGTATGCCACAATTATGTGGCATTATTTATCCAATGCATAGATGCATTGTGTAGATGTGGCCATGGGTATTGGCACATTAATAGTTATTTTATTTAATATGCATAGATGCATTATATTTAATATGAGTACTAGTTCAAGGTGATTGGATTATTGTTGTTACAATTCCAAGATCAATTTTGGAGCTATTAAAAATGTTACAAGTACACGAATCATTGAGTGCATTTAGGATGAATGAATGTATATAATAAATAACATAA
>SNQJ01S0104259.1:2962-21350 GCA_010110895.2 Picea sitchensis | reverse complement strand
AGGAATGTTGAAATTGTAGGAAGAAAGGGTCTTGAATATGGTAGTGTTGCAAGTACATAAAGAATACCAATTCCTATTGTTGAAAGAGACAAATTATTATGAGCAGAAGTTCATGTCTGGAAGTTTTGTTTTTCCTATATGAAACTGTTTTGGGAATTATCATTTAATAAATTATTGACAAATTGTTTTGGCTGAATGTAAATCAAGTAAATTTCAAGTAGGATGGTATTGAATATGGAAGGGATGTAATCCCATAAGGAAGACCAATATCTACAGCTGCAGAGCCAAACATTATGAGCATAAATCTCATGCTTGGAAAATTTTGTTTTCCTGTATAAAACATATTTGACATTTACGATTAAAATTATTATAATAATATCTCATGATGACTATATTTTTATAATACAGTTGAGATGTTGGCTATTGAATTTTGAAGCTCACGAAAAATATCACCATAAGGAAATCAAGCTCAATTATGAAGGAATGGAATGAAGAAATTCCAATGGACTTGTTGCAACTAGAGTTCTTGAAGTTGCAACTCAGAAACTTTATGGTTGTCTGAACTCGAGCCCTGGGGAGAAGTGGAACAACCTAAGGGATTGCATGGAAAAGAAAGGGAATCATTTCTTTGGGTTGTGTAGGGCCGAGAGGGAAGCAGAGATTGCTAGTTGGAACTTCTACCATAAATACAAATTATGAACATCATTATACATGTTTTGGGTTAGAATAATTTTATATACATGTCTATATTTAGGCCAGAGTTCCTATGTATATAAGATTTGGTTGGAATTACTCTGTGGATTAAGGCCAAAGACTCTGCATTTGTCATTTTAATAACATTGGAATGGTGTTGTGCAATGAGGAAAGTCCCAAAATAAGGGGAGGGGGATGTAACATCTTGGTTTTAACCCTTATGAACTAGAATGTGTTATGTAATTATGACTTAGGCTGGTGATATAGTAAAGTTAAAAAGGGGCAGAGTGCCTAGGAAATGTAATAATTAATATACATTAATAAAATACACCATTATATGCAAGACAGACACAGAAAAAATATATAGAGGGATATGATTCCACAAGAGAAGGGGCTTAAGGGGATAAGTATTTTTATTATTATTTTATTTAACCATAATTAATTTTTATGGAGAAAAGGGGTTAGATGATCTTCTTGGGGGAGGCCATGTGGTTCTTTATTTCCAAGTAATTATATAAACCCATTTTTGTTTTGTTTGGGGGTTCACTTGTTCTTATTCATTCATTTTACACCCTTCTCACTATTTCATCTTTAGGAGCCTCATTCTTGCATAATTTGTGTGCTCTTGGTCTAAGCACAAATATGAATGGATGCATGAGGGTGGATTTGGGTGAAGTTGGGGGTCGCTCTTCCCCTGGTTGGGCAATCTTCCCCTAGTTCATCTTATTCCTCTTTCTCCCTTGTTCTTATTCCTCTTCACTCACAATTGCTAGTTCATGTGCCCTTAGGTTGATCATGGAAACAAATGGCAGGAAGAGGAGAGCCATTATTGAATGGATGTAATATTTTTTACTACTCATTCAAGGAGGGAATGGATTCTTGTGTGCATGAGATTGATGTAAGTTGAGATAGAATTGTCCACAACTAAGAATCCTTGGAGTTTACAATAGGGATATTTTCTGACCAGTAGCACTGGAGCCATGGAGAGAAATGGAAAATCCTCAGGGACTACATGGCATAGAAAGGTGTTCATTTCTTTGGGTTGTGCAAGCTGAGGGGGAAAGAGAGATGGAAATTAGGAGTTTTTGTGTAGTTGGGAAACTTGAGAGCTAGTTAGCCAACTGTTTCATGTTTTGTATTTTTCCTAGGACCCATCATTGTGGATTCATAGCCCGAGGTGACCTACTATTGAGAGTAAATGAACAACAATGTCTATGGTTGGGAGGAATGTCCTTTCTCTAAAACTGATTGGTGAATGTTTACTTGAAGGATAAGTGCTCTTTGTGTTCTATGTATAATTTTATTCCATTGTGTATCTAATTATATCTGAGATATTCATTTTTAATGTTCTTTTGTTGCTGATTATTTGATGTCCATGGCATGTTGCTTACTTTTGTATGTTGTATCCTGGAGCTTGATTAATGCATGTAGTTTATTCCTTCTTGATTTCATATTAAGTGTTGTTATAATTCAAACTCATATTAGAGAACTAAGTCTTGGGAGTGCAACATACCCCACCTGTTTGTGGCTAGGTGTGTTGCATCCTGTTTAAGTGGCATAGCCTGACCTATGGGTGGTTGGGTATGTTGCAATATACAAGGACAATTGAAGAGTGTCACGCGAATTCAAAAAAAAGTCAACACTCAATCTCTCAAAGGCCTCTCAGCACCCACAACAATCCAAAGTACACCATCTCTCTTCTACCCATCTTGCACAACCCAAGAGAATGGACCCCCTTCTCTTCCATGCAGTCCCTCAAGGTGTCCACCTCCTTCCTAGGCTCCAATGCATCTAATCAAGAATATCCATGCTAGGACTCTCAAGATTCATAGTTGTGAGAACATTTGAACACGGGCCAAAGCATATCAGACATGCAGGCCTTAATTCATGGTTGGAATACACCAGTAGTCTCTGCAACCAACAAAAGCATGGAACCTCTTTAACAATTCGTTTTCCCTTCCAAAGACAAACATGAATGAGGAAATATGAGTGGGTGAAAGAGTGAATGGATGAATGAACAAATGAATGAGTGAATCAATGAACGAGTGCGTGAATGAAGAAGAAGCAGAACCCCTCAAATAGATCAATGGTGGGTTTATATAATTCTTTGAATTAGAGAGCCACATGGCCTTCTCCTAAGAATCTCATGTAACTAATACTCTCCATTAAAATAGAAATGGGTAAATAAAAAAATAAAAAAATACACTTAACCCTTCAATCCCCCTCTCTTACTGAATCATATCCCCCTCTCTTGTGGAATCATACCCCCCTATAACTCTTTTCCTTGTCCTTGCCTAGAAATAAATGATGTATTTATTATTGATAATGATCAAAACATTGCATTTCCTAGGCACATTGGCCTCTTTTATTTGATTGGGCACTCTGGCCTTTCATTAACAAAATACATTATTTAATACGAGGCTCAAAACGAGGGTATTACATACTTACTAATGCACCTTCAACATTTCAAATACTGATGAATATTTTTATCAAAACCTTCCTTATAAATTTTATGTTAGTATTTTTTGATGAAATATTAATCTACAATAAAATCTTGGGAAGAGCATGTACAACATGTTAGAAGAGTATTACAACTTTCAGAAGAGAAACAACATTCTGTAAATCCTTCCAAGTGTTCCTTTGCATTTCAAGAAGTGGAATATTTGGGTCATATTGTATCTCATGAAGGTGTAAGAGTGGAACCTAACAAAATTAAATCTATGAAGAAATTGCCAATTCCCAAAACCTTGAAGAAAATTAGAAGATTCTTACAGTTTAAAGGATATCACCACAACTTTGTCAACAACTATGGTAAAATGGTGGCACCTATAACAACATTATTATATAAGGAAGCATTTTCTTGGACTCAAAAGAAACCAAAGATTTTGAAAACATTAAGGAGGTGATGTGTACAACTCCTATCGTAGCCACACATGACTTCACAAAAACATTTGTTGTGGAGTGTGATGCCTCAGGCCATGGCATTGGTGTAGTTTTAACACAAGAAGTAATGTCCCTTTCCTTTCAAAGCAACCAACTTAAAGAAAAAAACTTACTCAAACTCATTTATGAAAAATAGTTGTTTTCTATACTACACACAGTCAATACATTATACTCTTACCTAATAGAAGGACACTTCAAAGTAAAAATATATCATGATAGTTTGACGTACTTCTTAGAGAAATGATTATCTTTAGAAGAGAAACAAAAATGGGTTACAAAGATGCTAGTTTATGACTTTGAAATTATATACAAGAAAGGAAAACATAATTCCGTGGTAGATGCACTTTCAAGGAAATAATAAGGAACAACGGGTTCACCATGTGCTATTTCTATTCCACAATTTGATTGGGTGGAAGAAGCAAGGATACAATTGAATCAAGAATAAAAGGTGTGCAAGATCATTCAAAAACTACAAGAGGAACCTAGTGCATTAGACATTTTTTTATGGAAGAATAATTTTCCATGGTATCATGATCGCCTAAATTCATGTAAGAATTCTCAACTCAAATAGAAGATCCATTTGGAATTTCACACTTCTCCTATAGGAGGATATTCAGGGTTCTTGAAAACTTACCATAGGTTTAAGAAGGATTTTTTCAAGGAAGGTATTAAAACTGGTGTTCAAAACATTGTGTCTAAATGCATGGTTTGCCAATAGAATAAGTGGGAGACAATCAATACATAAGGTCTTCTACAACCATTAGCTATACCAAATCAACATTGGAAAGAAGTTTCAATATATTTTATTACAGGTTTACCCAAAACTAAAAGAAATATTTTCATTGTGGTAGTAGTGGATCGACTCACAAAGTATGCCCATTTTTTCTTTTTTTCTCATCCTTTTAAAGAAAGTAAAATAGCCACAAAATTCATGGAGACAATTCAAACTCTACATGGAGTCCCCAAGATTATTGTAAGTGACATAGATCCAATTTTCACTAGAAATTTTTGGAATGAATTATTTTCTTGTTTGGGTACTAAATTGGATCATAACTCATCCTACTATCCTCAATCCGATGGGGAAAATGATATTATGAATATATTTCTATAAGGATATCTTTGTTTCTTTGTATCTGATAACATACACAATGGTTCAAGTGGTTTCCCTTGGAAGAATGGTGGTACAACACATCCTTCCATACTTCATAAAAAATGTCCCCATTTCTACAACTTTTTGGATATCGTCCTCCATCCATAACATATCACATGGAAGGTATTGCAAAGGTTCATGTAGTGGAGGAACAAATAGGGAAACAAAAATAGGTTCTAAAACTATTGAAGGACAATTTGGTTATCGCACAAAATAGGATGAAGCAAAAAGCATAAAAACATCACAGGGAAAGGGAATTTGAAGTGGGGGATTCGGTATTTTTGAGGCTACAACCATATAAACAAATTTTCCTCAATAAAAACAATAAGGACAATAAATTAGAAAACAAATATTATTTTCCCTATAAGGTGTTGCAAAGGATTGGTAGCATGGATTACAAATTGGAGTTGCCTCCATCTTCAAATGTACATACGATCTTCCATGTTTCTTTGTTAAAGAAGGTAACAGTTGAGAAGATATGAGTCCAAATTGTTTTACCAAAGTTTAATGAAGAAATAAAAATCATACTAGAGCATGAAAAAATACTTTAAGCAAGGATTAAGAGGTTGTTAAATCAAGCAATTACTGAGTGCCTTATCAAATGAAAGAACCTACTAGTGGAAGAGGTGACATGGGAAGATGAGTTCTTCATGCAGAAACACCCGTAGTCAATCAAGTGTTGAGGAAAATAATGTTTTTAAGGGGAGGGGCATGTTAATCCCTAAACAAATCCCCATGTCAAGTATTAAACCTCTTATTAATCCATAGATATTGAATTAGTGTATTTATATTTTTATATTTTTATGTAGAATAAATACTTTCATTGCACCCTTTCATTNATTTTTATATAATAAAAAAAAACCTTATATGTCATCATCTCATTGGAGAATAAATTCAAAGTCTTATTTCCATTCATTATTCCCAATGTTTTAAATGTTTAGATATCCAAAGTTTTGAGCATGGATGCTCTTTTTTTAATTTTTTTAATTTTTATTGAAATGTTTACATACCGAANAGAGAGAGAGAGAGACCTATTCTTAGGATCAACTCATCTCATCTTCTGAATTATATATATTATAAAAATAGGTTCCCCCCTTGAAGTGGATTGAATTCATTGTTTTTTTACTATTTTTAAGATGTTGGATAATAACAGTTTGTATTGACACTAACACTTCATGAGAGACCATCATTATCTTGCATCCACCCTAAAGTGAGGAAAAATCATGATTTTTCAAAATATTAAGGTAGGATTCACATCATTAACCTTAATATTATAAGAGAACCCCAAAATAACGTTTCAATGTATGCTCTTGATTTCTCAAATGACTAGATAAACATGGATATTCATTCTAATATTTATAGATACTACCTTTGTTCCACATGGTTTGAACCTAAAGATTCTCTTTCTTCCAAACTTTAGCAGTACTAATACTTGTATCTCCAACATAGTGTTGGGCCCATTTATCCCCCAAGGTACACCTCTCTCCCAACATAGATTTTCGATAAATATTCCTTAGAGATTGAGACTAAGGATAATTTTTCATGATGATCCTCTCCCTACTACATGATTAGAGGATTATAATTTTATCTCTTTAGATATTTAATTGGTTATCTCCATACGCTCATGATTTATAAGGACTAGATATTCTTATCCATATTCTTCTAAGAGATTTTCAACCTTCATCGATTATGTACTAAAAGGTTGGTTCCCTAGATGAACATGTAGTAGGTTCATTACCTCTTACTTCCACCTTGTGACACTAGAAGGAGGAATCCTAATGGTAGATTTCAAGCTCACGTGATAGACCCACTAGGCGTTGTATATCTAATGATTCCCATGGACTCACATCCATCACACATTTATTCATTTCCTTGAATGTTAGAAATGCTTCTCTAAAGAAATAGATTTTACTAAAGGAACCTCCTTCTTGAGCCTCTTCATTGTTTCCCATCTTGTTGGGTTAATGATTTCTAGTTTTTTTTTTCCTTCTTTTAGGTTCCTTTTGTCTCTTTTAGGTATTCCTTGGTATGTTATTTCACCTTTCCCTTATGTCTTTATATAGTGTATTCCTTGCAGTCTTATGGACAAAATTTTCCTTTAGTAGACATTAATATATAAATTAAATTATTGATTGAGAGAAGGCACTGTAATGTGCCCAACAATCTCTGTGTGCTCCATACATCACCAAAACTACACCAAAATTTTCTATGATTTTGGTCAGTAACAACCTCAAATGCTTTGATACTAAAAAGATAATAGAACACATTCATGATAATGTAGGGTTATGAAAACATAATTAAATAATCTAGCCAATTATGAACCCATAAATATAAAAACAAACTAATACATGTAATTTAAAACTCAAACTTGAAAATAAATAAATCCATAACATGAACAACAATAATTGTGTGTATTAATAAACAAATCAATAACACTTACATTATGGAAAATGATTCACCAACTCCATATAGAATAAGGATGTTCCACTTAACTATAGGCATTGGTCTATTTCTAGTTTTTTCTCACTTAGCCCAATTTCCTAGAATTCATAGGTAGGAAATTAACACTACAACTATGCCACTTAACCAACCCCTATTCGCCTCTCAACCCTAGAAATGGGATCCATTTATTTTCTAAAAAAATCTCTTAGGCTATACCACTTCTTTACAGTGCCCCGATCAAATCACTTGCAAATCAAATTCCTCTATATCTCAAGGATCAACCATATCGCAGTCATGGCTTCTTAGAAAGTTTTCATGGAGACAATTCCTCATAATTTTCATGGAAGCAACATTATGACACTCAATCTCATATTAGAAAATTCAAGGAAAAAAATGAAAAATAATGAAAAAGAACGCCTTGCATGCCTGAAATCATAAAATATATTTACACACTTAAGAGATACCACCTACCTTCATAGGAAGTATAAGTATCTCATTTTGACAACTAATATCAAGGTAGAAGGACTTAGGATAATCATAAAGTAAATATTAAAGCACTTAGGATAACAATAAAATAATATTTTCCTTCCTCTTAACTCCTAATACCCTTTTTTTCCCTCTAAGACTCATAACCCCTATACTTTTTTCTTCTTCTATAATCATTAATATATAATGCATTTATATTACAAAACACTATACCTATTAAACCATATGTGTTTAGCTTACAACCATTTCATCATTATATATACATTTGTAATCTAAAAATTAAAACTAGGGCAAGTCATACTTAGCTTACAATATTGCAAAACAAATAACCCATATTTAAATTCCTATCATATACATAAATCCTTTACTTATATGTTACATAAATCTTTTACGTATATGTTTTTCACCTCCATCGCTTGAATAAAAAAAAAGATTGATTGCATTGCTGCGTATGGAGTAAGGAATTGAATGGATCCATTTCTTTCTCTGTATTCAAATATAAAGAGAAATTATTTGTTTAAATTATGGATCGATTAACCTAAATGGGTCACGAACCTTGTAACTACAAGAGTTGATGGTGAAAAGTTAGGTAATGAATGTTCTCCACCTATAAAAGAAAATTAAAAATATCATTACTTAAAAACATACAAACTTATTACGACGCTATATTGAACATTAATATATACAATGAACTCGAGTGATAAATGCCATTTTACACTTTCCTATTGTATTAGATTGGCATTCATGATAAATGGAACTTTTCAAATTTTAAATGGAACTTTTTAAATATTACTTTGAAAAAGAATTTACAAACATGTATTGAAACTTGAAATGGTGACTTAGCAACTACCTTATTAGTCTCTTCCAAAGGTGTAGAGGGACTATAGCAATCGATAATTTGTTGACTTCATATTAATATGTCCTTTGACTATTAATTTTCACATCATCTATATTGTTCGAACTATAAAACTAAAAATATGATTTTTATATAATAAAAAAAAACCTTATATGGCATCATCTCATTGGAGAATAAATTCAAAGTCTTATTTCCATTCATTATTCCCAATGTTTTAAATGTTTAGATATCCAAAGTTTTGAGCATGGATGCTCTTTTTTTAATTTTTTTAATTTTTATTGAAATGTTTACATACCGAAAGTTTTGAGCATTGACACTCTTTTTGAGGTACTTGAATAGGCCTGACAACTTAGATGTTTACATAGTGCGAGACCCTTAAACATTCCTGACAACTTAAGTGTTTACATAGCGTGAGGCCCTTAAATAGGCCTTACAACCTTAAATGTTTACTTAAATAAGCATGCCACAATACATTTTTCCTCGATTTTTTTCATACAATGTTGCAGTGAATTTGGACAATATTGTTGTCCACCGCCACTCACATAACCATCATATTTTTCATAATTCTTCTATCATTGGAATGCAATTTAGTCATCATTGAAGATACACATATTTTTCACTGGTTCACTGGTTTCTTCTTGTTCATTGATTCGTTGTTTCGTCAGTTGTTGCTTGTTGTTGTTTGGTTCAACTTTGCAAGGTTGAGGTCCTGCACCTATAGTTGGAACTATTGGTGATTGTTGTTTTCTTTTGTTTGCTTCAAATTTGTAAGGTTGGGGTCTTGCACCTGCAGTTGGAGCTATTTTTTCACTTTGTAGGGTTCAAGTCTTGCACCCACAATTGGACTTGCTTCATCGTTGCCGAGTAAGTTTCGATACCATATTTTCATTCGTATTCATTCTTTGTTGTTTGTTGTTTTCAGTTTGCAAGTAATAATGTTTAAGTATTTCCACTCGCATGGTCATCATATGTTTCATATTTCTTCTATTCTTGGAATGCAATTTATTCATCATTGAAGATACTTATATTATTTAGTGGTTTAGTGGTTATAGGTTGTTCTCTGGTTCATTAGTTTGTTGATTGTTTCTTGTTGTTGTTTGGTTCAAATTTGAAAGGTTGAGTTCCTGCACTTGCAGTTGGACCTATTGGTGCTCGCTGCTTGCTTTTGTTTGCTTCAACTTTGCAAGGTTGGAGTCCTGCACCCGCAGTTGGAGATGTGTTTTCACTTTGTGGGGTTCAAGTCCTACACCCACAATTGGACCTACAATTATGTCTATTATCATTGCCGAGTAGGTTTCGATACAATAGTTTCATTCACATTTGTTCTTTTTTGTTTATTGTTTGTAGTTTGCAAGTAATAATGTTTAATTGTTTCCACTCCCATGGTCATCATATGTTTCATATTTCTTCTATGATTGAAATCCAATTTAGTCATCATTGAAGATACATATGTTTTTTACTGGTTCATTGGTTCTTGTTTGTTCACTGGTTCGTTGGTTACTGCTTCTTGTTGTTTGGTTCAATTTTGAAGGGTTGAGGTCCTGCACCTGCAGTTGGACCTATTCGTGCTTGCTCACTAGTTTGTTTCTTGCTGCTTTATTTTGTTTGCTTCAACTTTGCAAGGTTGGGTTCCTGCACCGACAGCTTGAGTTGTTTTTTTGCACTTTGCAGGGTTCAAGTCGTGCACCCGCAATTGGACCTGCGGTTCTGTCATTCATCATTGACGAGTAAGTTTCAATATCATACTTTCATTCATATTCATTGTTTATTGTTCGTTGTTTTCATTTTGCAAGTAAGAATGCCTAAGTATTTATTCATCATTCTTATCCTGTAGGATTTCCATAGAGGTTGGCATATCTTTTTCTCCTGCTGTTAAATTTTCCTCTGAATTTTTCTCGAGGATCTGCACCATGTTCATCCCAATGTCATCTGCACAACTCTCGCTATCATTTTTTCTAGCATTGCAAATCCTAGTCCTTTGTTGTATGTGACAAAGTGGAAATCTAACACCTGAATTGAATAAGGAATTCTTCATCCTTCACACCTTTCCCTCGATGATATTCCCATATTTCTCAGGAATGAGTACCTTCCTATCCCATATGGGAATCAAACCCATGTATTTCACATGGAAAATATGATATCAAGCTTGTTTCCTTTGCAGGATGTTCTTGTAGAAGAAAACTACAGGTAGTTGTAGAAGGGATAGATATGGTACAATGATGGCTAGGATGCAACAAAATTGCACAAAATTGTCATATCTTTCCCTCCCGCTCTTAAATTTTGGTCCAATTTTTTCTCCAAACTCTGAACAATACCTACATACCTTTGAAAAATTTTCTTGTAGAAGAAAAAGATGTTGAGATTGTGCTAGCAAGAGTAGTTTTCCGTGGATTGCAAATTGAAATATTCAATCTCTATGGCACTTCGCATGCAACATTGCTAACATAATGAATGTTTTTTCAAATGAATTACACCATTTACATATGAATGAAACCATTATCATTCTAGGATACTTTAGTGTTCACATGCTACAAAATAGTGCCATAACAAAAGAATTGGAAAACTACATGTGAAAATACAATGTCCGCTTTCTTTTGGTTAATATAAAAAATGTACAAAACACACTTATTGACCATACATGGTGAAATGTTCCCATATCACAATATAACCTCTTTATCTTATACACAGACTCGTCTGACCACGACACAATTTGTATTGTACTTGAATTATGAAATATACATCAAACATATTACAAATTATAATTCCATGTTTCAAAGCATATCTAGATACTTTGTTTCACAAAACCAAATCATTTAGCTAAGACCATCCAACTTCTTAATATGTTATGGCTTGTAATATATTTTGGCTAGGAAAAATTCTATATAAACACAACGTTGGATCAAGAAAAACAAAGGTTCATGCTTCTAACTCTCTTTTATTCTATTCCTTTGATTCTCATTTATTGTATGTACATATTGCTTGTTTTCCCTTGCATACCAGCTTACATTCATGTTCATTGTATTTTTCGTGTTCCCAAATTGAAACAAACAAAATAACTGGAGAAGACGAAGGACTCTTAACCACAAATGTAGAAGAGGAGATACAAAGGTGCATGTCTCTACTCTTATTTCATTTGTTGTATGTTTATTTGTTCTACTACTTTGCACCTAATTTATTGTATGTAGATACCACATATATTTCTACATAATAAATTATATTAATGTCAATTGTATTCTCTCTGCAGCTACATTGAAATAAATAGAATTGTATTTATTTTTTTACATGTCTTTATACATACCAACTTACCTTCATGTCCATTGTATTTTCTGCATTGCTACATTGAAAGAAACAAATTAGTTGGACAAAAGGATGAAATCTTATATGTCACAACAGAGGAAGATGAAGTACAGTCTCTGAAAAGGTATACCAATTGTGATAGTAAATCAAACACACAAAACGAGTAGGTGGATAATATATTGGACTAGAAAATGATGATTTGGAAACAATGGGCCTTTGTCGAGACTTCCCGCTTCCTAACATTTCCCTCCCCATTTCTATTTTCCCACCCTCTAATTTCCCTTTTTTTCCCCTCTTCTATATTTCACCGAATTCCACTTTCTTTTCCCCCTCCAATTTCACTTTTTGGTTTCTTTGCTTAGTCATTTTTACGAAAATTTCTAGGTGTGTGGATTGGAGGACTCACAGGTTCACATTTATACTCATACTTCTATATCACAAGTCCGACCGACGACTTCCTCATTACATACTTAGCCACTTTTTCGATCGTGGTTTCCTAAGCTGGCGGGATCAAAATTGTGCTTCTAGCTTTGAGGGTTCTGCGATGTACATATTGGCCTCTAGAATACCCCATCATGCCATGTTCCGTGTTACGCAATTTTTCTTTCAAAATTTCGGAGGCATAAATTTTGACCGTCGGGTCTGCATGTTTCCTGAGTATCCCTTGACACCCTATTTCATATTCCATGTCCTTCGAGCTTGTATGTCACATTTAGAATAATTATGGACAATATACATTACACATATTTATTTAGTCATTATGATTTTCATGTACATATGCTTGCATCAAGAAAGGTTGTATGAGTGACATGGGCATGAGTAGTCAATCATTGCAAACAACAGAACAACAAGGCCAAAGGTAAAGATTCATACATTGTGCTCTTGCTATGTTTACCAAACAAATATCATGAGCTATTGATTCATCTATGCCATGATAAATATGTTTATGTCATATGCAACACATACTTTTCATTTCACAATAAGTATCAATGAGCGTAAGTGAAACGCCCAACATAGTACAAGTTATGTAGACTAAGATGTCTGGTTACAAAACTCTCACCTACATACTTCATCCAAGTTGTGCGTCTACTTGTTAATTTATGCCAAAAAAAAGGAAAACAAAAACATAATGCAGACTACCATTAACATTACTTTTTCTGTTCAAAATATGTCACCAGGTCTAAACTTATAACACCCAATATACTATCGATAGAAGGCTTGAATAGTCACCGAATTGGACAAGTGTTCGCCGAGGACATAATGGTCGTGTATAGAACCTACTTAGACAAGGAAAAAAAACTAGATGCATTGTGCATGATGACATGATAGACAATGAAGCCATGATGATAGTCACACTGACTATCCCTACACAACTTTTCCAAAAACATGCAGAAAATATCTTGCTAGGTAATGGGATATCCATTACAAATTTTAATATATTTCTGAAAACAGTATATGACCATGGTGATTGTTATCGGATTATATCGCTCAACGAAACAAGTATTGTGGCAAAAATTCTCGTGATTTGTTTATAATATCGTTTCGTATTGGACACAACAATCAAACAACTTGCACACAACAATGACACTTACCTAATTAGAACCATTGGTGCAACTGTCACACTCGCGAGAAAACTTGACTCGCAACACATTCTCCATATAAAATATGGAGAGTCAGAGAACGAAAGGGAAATGGTACCGTTCTCCATATCAAGTTTCGTCCTTTACTTTCACATGTTCATATATCTTAGTTATGTTACACAACTATTACACTATTCCATGTTGTAGCTGCAATTGTTCGACACCTATTCAATTTTTTTTTCCTCAATGGAACAACAATTGCATAAAGGGAAATTTCCAATTATTCTCTTCAAAAGTATAACAAAGAAAAGAGATGTTAAAGAAAAAATATTTTGCACAACCCAAGAAAAATTTGTATCATAATTGCAAAGAAACATAGTACAGGATCTCAAAAAACTAACGAGCTTGACTACTGTTGTGCGTATACATCTACAATTCCATCAACACTTTGCTCATAAAAATTTCCTTGAACACTTTTGTGTATTTTTTTTCTTGTACAGTTGTATATTATATTGTTCAATATATTAACTACTATGCTCACTTGCACAAGTTGAGGGTGTTTGGGTTGCAACGAATGCATACTCGACCCCCTTAAGGCACGTATGTGCCAAATGCAACTCTCCTTCTTCTATCATTGCTTTCATAAATGTTGGCACAATTGATTTCCTACAATGCAATAAAAACTTCCTTTACATATATAGACATTGCCTCAACACTTCCATGTGAACCGTCAGCAACACAATTGTACGTTGTACAATTAGACAACCTCAATTACAAGATGTGTTTCCTGGTTTAGCATAATTTTCATTTGAAGTATACTTACAAAAAAGGGAAAACAGTGTCTACATGCTATGTGACTTTCGGGTCCATAGAAAATTTACATTAAATGAGGACAATGCCATACTGCATATCGGTTGAACCAATATTTTTTTTCATATCAAGTGTTGGCAGGAAACGAAGCAATCTCATGTGTATCTTTCCATGCTACCCAACGAGGATATGAATAGAGTTTTGTAGTGCCATGGAAAATTGAACTGGAAGCGCATAAGATTGTTCAGTCCAGGAATGAGAAGCATGAGGAAAAACCTCATACAAAGTATCCAACTGTGAATAAATTAGGACCATCCTTTGATTCATCCAAATGGATTGATCCTTTGAATGGAGCCATCATGAATTTTCAATAATATTTCAAATTTGGCATTTTTCGAACTCCATTAAGTTAAATGTTGATACTCTTTTCCATAATTGGTAATGTTAGAACATTGTCAGCTCAACATGATATTGGTTCATAGTACTATCATAAGAAAATGTTCATAGTGATCTTGCTTCATGGTAAAATAGTAATTGAAAAATTTATTGGTGCCCATTTGGGGATTTGGTTATAGATGGGATACAATGCCCAATCTCCTCTAGTTTTGTTTTGTCTTGTGTTTGGTAGAATTTGGTTCATGTGCTTTCGTATTGTAGTTCAAGGTTCTCATGGGCCCGATTTTTGAATTATGGTTGGATGATACATTCATGATCTTAGTGGTTTTTCTATGATCTTAAAGAATATACAAGACCTGCTTTTACTTTTAATGTAAGCTCTGTGAAGAAAATGTAATATGTAGCTCATTTTAGCACTTTTACTTGATCGATGAAATTAAAAAAGTTTCATCTTCAAAAATATTTTGAAATAAAAGGATATATGCTATGTGAAGTCCAATGAAACTATGATATCAACCAAAAAAAATCAAAATCAAAATTATTCATTGTTATACTTAAGTTGAAGTTGACAGTACAATCATTTTACTTGAACATCCCAAAATTGATTTTCCTGTAGATTTTCGATGCTTCTCTTATGCAAACACACCGTAGAAAGTATAACCATGACTCACATTCTCTATTCCTTGATTGAAGATATTGTTCACCTATCTAATGCACTTCATAGTTACTGTTAATACCATCAATGGGTCTTTGTTAACACCAATTCTAGCTTCCAAAAATTTCCCTCCCCTTTCTTTGTTCCCTCTTCTTTCCCTTTCTGGTTACTTAGTTGTTTTTCAGAAAATGTCTAGGTGCGTGGGTTGGCAGATTCATGTGTTCAGATTTCCACTGGTTCTTTTATATCACAAGTCTGATCGACTGCTTCCCCATTCCATATTCAACAACATTTTTGATCGCGGGTTTTCAAGTAGGCAGGCTCAACATTGTGTTTCCATTGTTCTGCACCCTACAAACAAAGCCCATACTTCCCCGATATACAAATTGACAACCAAATTCTCCTTTACTTTCCCTTTATAGTTACTTAGTCATTTTTCTAAATATGTCTCATGCTTTTATATCATGATTCCGACTGACCACTTCCCCATTCCATACTTGGCCACTATTTCCATCACCAGTTCTTGATCAGGCTTGATCAACATTGTGTTTCCATTGTTTCGCAACCTGCAAACAACACCTGAAGTTCTGCGATATACAAATTGACCGCTGAAGTCCGTCATCATGCCTTGTCCCATGTTACACATTTTGTAGTCAAAATTTTAGAGACATACAATTTGACCATCGTGCCCTCATGTCTCCTGAGTATAATTTGTGACCCTGTTTTGAAGCCCGACCGACTGCTCTCCATACTTGGCCATTTCTTGAAATCTCTTTTGCGAGTTGGCAGGATCATGAAATAATTCTTAATCGCTCTTTTCCATCCCCAACACCTTCACACTTATTTCTAAATATGAAATTATTAATATTTAATGATAATAGCTCATCCCACAGGAACCGTTAAGATTGTCATTAATGTCCGAAAGGCTGGAGGATATCTGTCATTAATATGAATTCAACCAAGATTTGTAGAGGGTTGTATTATCCCTTCCGAGTGTTCATTTCAAGCATCATTGCATATATTTCGCACGTCGTCTAGTTGGTGGCTTCACGGAATATCTAATCCTTAATCCCTCTTCGTCGTCACTACCACCTTCACAATTTTTTCTAAGTATGAAATTAGTAATATTTAATGGTAACAACTCATTATGTAGGAACTGTAGAATTTTTCATTGATCAGCGAAAGGCTTGAGGAGATCTCCCATTGATATGCATTAAACCAATATTTGTAGAGGGTTATATTATCCCTTATAAAAGTTCATTCTAAGCCTCATCTAGAGAAAACGAACATTCTTGTTAACTTATGGAATCAATTCAACATCAGTTTTGTCGATATACAGTAAACACCTTTAGAGGGTTTATATTATCCCTTTATAAAAGTTCATTCTAAGCCTCATCTAGAGAAAACGAACATTCTTGTAAACTTATTGAACCAATTCAACATCGCATGGTTCGATATACAAGAACACCTTGGGCATGATGCCCAATCAGAATGATCCTCCCCATTACTACCTCACAACTCTTTAACAGTGATTTTTTTTTTTTGTTTATGTGTGCAGGCAAAAAAGGAAACAGACAGACTTGACTCTACATCGCCACCCGCATGGACTAACAAGACGCGAACCACAATGATCAGCAAAAGAAGACATAAGTCTCAATAACAAGTAACTGTGAAGTATTAAACTAATTCATAGACATAATGCGCACAACAATTAACTGCAAGTATTAAATGACATATTGTGTTAGGTACAATACAAACACAGTTGGAAGAATCCATAGTAGTAGATTTTACTATTTCGCGAGGAAAGTATGCTTAATCTTAGTTCTCTGCCCGAGGGAGAGAGAAGGTCAGATAGTCTTGTGCCAACTGCCAGGAAGAAACTAGTAACCTGATGATGAACAAGACGCAAGCAAGACAAACACAACAAGATGGCATACGACGCATAACAGTAACCGTGCATTAACGATGATCACTTAGAAATAATTCATACTGACTACCCATCCATCCTATTCTCGCAATGGTTAGGACCTCCAGGACAGATAAGCAATGCTTAAGCCCAGTTCCCATCGATTTTAACAATTTAAGGTCTCAGTGCTGCCGACTGTTCCGAGGGAACATGGAGGTGTCTACATCCCACCTGACACCATAAGTCCAAGCAATAAAATGATCTCAACCAAGTAAAACAACAACTAAAGAACAACCACTGACTCATGTAGCTTAACGCATTTGCTGGACTCACAACTAATCTTTCATTTTTAAGAGACAAGGTATTTTATACTTAATTCAATGGAACTTCTAATATCACCCAAAATGCCATTGAAACTCCATTAATAGACGAGATACCCAATCCAACCTTAGAATAATGTAAACTGAAATAGTTGCAATTCTCCCAATTACCAAATCTTAGTAATTCAAGGTACTTGCTTAAGGACTGAGCATCTTATGTGTCATCCATAACAATAAAATTCCAATAGCATTACAAATGATTAACAATGTCCCTTATCTTTATACTCCCCAAATTTGTATTTGAATTAATAATTAAAATTAATATCAAGTCACCCACACTAACATTATATTATGATTTTATATTGCCATAACATTCTACCTTCACATATCACAAGACCATATAACAGTAATATTCCAATAGCATTACAAATGATTACCAAAGTCCCTTATCCTTATAATCCCATAACCTTGCATTTGAATTAACAATTAAATTAACAAGACCTTACCTCTTGCATGATATTGATCACTAAAATTTACGTTAAAAACAATGTTCCCCAATATTAAGCAATACCCAAATATATTAACTAAACCAATTGATATTAGGATGAAAGTATTAAATCAATTCTCAACTCATATTAAACCATTCATCAACTTTTATAGCACGAGATTCAAATAAGGAAATAAAACAATACACTTTGTAGATAAGCCATATCCCAGTCATATTGCCACAATACCCAAAATTATTTAATCCAACCGATTGATATTAGAATAACAACATTAACTCAATACTTAGTTTACATGAAATGTTTATCAACTTAGATTAGAACGATACCCCAAATGGAAACAATTGTCAT
>SNQJ01S0104257.1:313-30192 GCA_010110895.2 Picea sitchensis | reverse complement strand
ACACACACACACACACACACACACACACACACACACACACACATATATATATATAACTTAGTCATATGTGAACTTCAAGGTAATTATCACGCACTTACTTAGGTGCATGCAGAACTGAATCAAATCTTGGTGGAAATGACTCACTTGTCTATACGTTCATTTACATTTTAATTTACAATTGGGGATCATATTAGGGTTGTTATATTTGCCTCCCCATTATTTATGCATTGTCCTTAGTGCATTTTATACATATGTACATACAAAACTTCAAAAGTCTTTAAAAATATGTGGGTACTCTACCTGGATAGAATCCTCACACTCCCAATTTGCAGCCTCAAGTTCGTACCAGGTCCATTGGACCTTTACTATCCCCATGGATTGATTCTAGAGCTATTTGATTTTTCGGTCGAATATACAAACCAGTTGCACTCGAAAATCATCTTCTTGCTCAACCTGAATCACATTCCAATCGATGACATGATTAACATCAAGTACAACATTTTTAAGGAAGGATACATAGAAAACATGATAAATACACAAGGATGAAGGTAGTGAAAGAATATATGCGACAAGATAAATCCTCTCTATGATTTCAAATGGCCCACAATAGCATACTTCCAACTTAGAACAATTTCCCATCTTCACGGAACTACATATTTGTGTTACTTTCAAGAACACATTGTCACCCACTTTAAACTATCTATGGGTTATGTCTTTATCTACGTATATTTTCTTCCTATCTTGGGAATCCTCTAAATTATTCCTTATCTTCATCATCGTCTTTTCCATTTCCATGAGAATATTTGGCCCATCCTAGACTTTGTTTGCTTGGTTATCCCAACCCACTGGTGTTTCTCACTTTCTACAATAAACTGCCTCAAATGGGCTCATCTTTAAAGATACTTGATACACATTGTTGTAAGCAAAATCTACCAAGTGAAGGAAATCTTCACATTTTGATGGTTTATCCATCACATACATCCTGAGAATATATTCAATCACCTTATTTTCCCTCACTATTTGTCCATCTTACCGAGGATTTATGTTTTGCTAAAGTTTAAATTTGTCCCAAATCCTTTGAATAGCCCTTTCCGAAAATTTGATGTGAACTTGGGATCTCTGTCAGACATAATTTTCTTAGGTACACCATGCATCCTAGCAATTTATATCATGTATATATGAACAATGTTGGTTTCCTTTTGAGTCGACTTCACTGGAATAAAATCTGAAACTTTAGTAAGCTTGTCCACCACTACCATAATAGAATCATGTTGCTTAGAAGTCCTAGGGAGCTTAGTAATGAAAACCATGTTTACAACTTCTGATTTCCACTAAGGAATCGGTGAAGGTTGTAGAAAAGCAACTGGTTGTTTGTGCTCATAATTGACCTTTTGACATTCAAGGCATATAACAATAATATCAACACATCTTTTTTCATGCCGCGCCAATACTATTAGTTTTTGACCGCTGCATTTGTCTTCTGGTAGACTGGGTTCCCAACATAAGGAACTTTATGCATCTCTGAAAATAAATAAATAAATCAACTCTTGATCATTTATCACATAAACTATGTGCCTATACATGAGGATTTCATCCTCTTTTAGATCACAACCTTCAAATATTTGTTGCAATTTACCTTGCTGTAAATTTACCTTTATGTCCACATAACATTGATCTGAATTGGGAACCTATAAAACTCTATCACTCAAATATGATTTGTACATGCTAGTTGTTGTAACATGCATCTCATGCACCCTCTTGTTTAATGTGTCAGCCACCTTGTTTTCATTTCCTTTGATATTCTTGATATCAAAGTCATACTCAATGAGGAATTTTTGCCATCTACCTTGTCTCACATTTAAACTTGGTTTTCTAAAAAAATATTTCAGAATACTATGGTCTACCCTCAACTTGAATATCTTTCTAATTAGGTAGTGCCTCCACATATTTAAGGCATGTAATATGGCTTTCAATTCCAAATCATCAGTAGCACAGTGGCTTTCATGCCCTTTTAATGTATTTGATTCGTAGCACAACACATGTCCATTCTAAATAAGGAATCCATAGAGCCCTTCTTTGTATGCATTCATGCACATAACAAAGTATTCATTAGGATCATGAATTCTCAAAATTGTTTGACTTGTCAACAAACTCTTCGGGGGATGAACACTCCTTACACAATATGGATTCCATTCAAATTGCACACCCTTCTTTTGCAAGGATGTAATTGGATATGGAATATTTGAGAATCTCTCATTGAATATTTTGTAGTAACCAGCAAGTCCCATGAAGGACCGCACCTTAGAGACATTTCTTGGTGTTTTCCATTCTTCTATGGCCCTTATAATTTTTAGATCCACTAATATTCCTTCTTCCTAAATGATATGTCCCAAGTAATGGATATGCCTTTGGTAAAATGAGCACTTGCTCGACGTTGCGTAAATTTGATGCTCCATCAATATTTGTAGCACCATCCTTAAGTGTTGCTTGTGCTCTTATTTATATTTGGAGTAAATAAGGATTTCATCCAAAAATACAATGACAAACTTATCTAATTAATATCTAAAAATTTCATTCATTAAACACATAAAGATAGTTGGTGCATTTGACAATCAAAATGGAACCATCATGAACTATTATTGTCCATACCTCTTTTTGAAAGACGTATTATTGATGTGTTATTATGTAATTCCCACTTGGTGATATCCATATTTGATATAAATCTTTAAAAATATCTCCATGCCCCTTAGCTGGTCAAAGTGGTTAGGTGTCCTTGGAAAATGATACTTGTTCTTTACTCTTACTTTGTTCAACTTCTGGAAATCAATACAAATCCTTAGCGTACCATATTTATTCTAAACAAACAATATTGGTGAACCCCAAGGTGACACACTTGGGCATATACACCCGTTTTTCATAATCTCTTCAAGTTGCATCTATAATTTCTTCAGCTCTAGTGTACTCATCCTATAAGGATTACTGGATATGGGGGATACTCCAAGCATCAAATTTATTGAGAAATCAAAATCTCTATTCGGTGGAAACGTTGGTATTTCTTTAAACACATCTTCAAATTCTTTTGGTACTGCGCAATTGTTGGCACAAGGGTAGACCAAGGGTTCAACGCCTAACAACACACCAAGAAAACTCTACATATCGACCCTTTCGACAACATCTGCGAAGCAGGTAAAGTCTCATGCGAGGTAGAAGTAGGGGGGTTACAGGACGTAGGTGTTTGTAATCGATATGGGACACAGATACATGATAATAACACTTTGTACGGTATTTTGTTAATGCTTAGGAAGTGGCATGCATTAGTTTATTCACTTTATGGACATCGCAGAATATAATCTAAAATAGATTTAGTGCAACAATAACAAAAGATTATGTTCCTAAGAACTTAGCACTGAGTTATATCTAACATTCATTTACTCTTAACAAACGTAAATTACTTAAGCAATAACATATCTATCTATCATACATAATAATCAAATCACTAAGCAGATTCATAACATAAACAACACAGCACAAACAAAACCAAAGACACAATATATATGTAGTTCACCCCAGTGTGGGGCTACATCCACCAACTACTTCTCCTTCTTTATTATGTTCTTGAATATTACATTCATTCACTCATGTGCACTAATTCACTAAGTCATGCTTAGCACCAGACAAGAGATCTATGCACTAAGCACCAGATCCTCCTTCCAAAACAATATCAAGGCACAAAGCCAATTCTCTATCAAGCACAAATCCTTAACACACATACATTCCCTTCCACAAAGCCAATCAAATTACTCACACTTAGCTCTCAATACCCCCTCTTCTATCATACATTATTATTTATTTATACTTTTACAAACCCTTACAATAAGTCCTAATCGTGGTTAAACCCCATGGGCCGACATCCCATAAACCCATTACAAAAATCCTAAAGAACCCCTTAGTAGGTCCACATAGCCCGTAAAATAAGTGAAATCTGTGATCTCAGCTCTGCCTAGGTGCTCCTTTTTCAAGCAATGTGTCAAAGTCCAAAAGTAGTCCAACCTTCACCAACGTTTCCTAAGAACTTGGTCGGGGGCCAACAGGCCCCCAACACTCACCTTTGACTTGTCTCGATTCACTCAGGTCTGGATAGTACTTCTTTGAAGGCCTCAAGCTTCACTCGAGATGCCTCGAATTGTTGCTTCCCCTAAGCCTCGTGCTCAGTGAGCTCCTGGATCATCTGCTATGCAATAGGCCCTTCCAGGCATTGTTCTACTATTCCAACCACTTGGTCCAATTGTGATCCCTATCCCTCAATTTATTCGAACACCTTGCAGGCTTCATATTACACAAGTTGCATCTTATGCGTGACTTCCATTACCTTTCCCTTAAGGGCAGTGATCTACTATTGTATTGCGCACTTCTCCTGGGATCTCTTCATTCTTTCAACTGCATTGAGAAACTTCATCAGTGCCTGCATGGAAAATGCATGTTGTTGTACTTCCAGTAATTGTGCTTCCATCTTTCTTAGCTCTATATCCTCGGAGAGGCATTCATATGTCTGTACGCTTTTATCTCTCATTCATTTTCACTCCGAGGTGAGGGATCTTATCCTAACTATTGTGTTTTTAGTGGTTTCCTCCCTCTAGTCACACACTTCCTATGTGGTGCTTCGTACTGCTTAGGTCTCCAATTCTGTTATCCTTTCTTGAAGCTGTTGGATGGTCTTAGCAAGATTCACTACTTGAGCCTCGACTAACTCTTGTTCCTCCTATGCCAAGCCTGGAACAGAGTGACATGATTTACTCACTACCTCTTTGACCATATCCTGATCTGTGAGCAACTTCTCCTTCACTCTGTGTAGCTGGGAGTTTTCCTCATCAACCATCACCTGGAACTCTTCTCTCTCACTTTCATAGGTGGCTACTTTGTTCTGTTTCTTCAAATTATCCTCTCATTCTTCTATTATTTGACCTATTTTTATAGCTATGAAATCCCTTATCTCTTGATTTCTATTTTCTATAGCTTCTTCCTCTTCTTTCCTTCTAATCTGATCCTTCTCAATCCAAGTCTTACATAACAAAAGTGGGAAGGGGGAGTTGTCCCCAACAAGCCTAATGACTTCAAATTCCTCTTCATTTTATGTTCCATGAAGAATAATAGGTACATTAGTAACTCTTCCACATAAAGTTATCATCTTACCCTAAAACAAGCCTATCCTTCCTAACGAAGGTACCATAGTAGGATTTCCAAAGATTTCCCAAGTGTCTTATGTAATAATATTCACTTGTGTTTCTTCATCCAAGACACAGTCTATGTCGAAGTCTTCTATTCTTTAACTTATGCATTGTTTTACTTTCAGGATCTCTGGTAAACTGACATCTTTGTGAATTTCCATTATTTCTTTCAATTGTAATAATGTAGTCTGAACTTTCTCTGATTCTTTCTCTAACATGCCCTTAGTCTCTTGACTTCATTCATAGTTTTCTTGTCTCATGTTCATCCTTTCAACTTTAGCAATCAACTTTGGACAATCCTCAACTTCATGAACAACAACCTTACAAAAAAGACAAATAGGACATGTGCCAGGGAATTCCTTAGCAAGGTGTCCCGATCTTCTACAATTATAGTACAATGTCAATCCTCTTTTCCTTTTAAACATTCCCCAACATATTATGTATTGTGCACTAGGATCACAATGTTGGACCTGCACTCTGCAAAACACAATTCTAGGTTACTGCATCCACTTATTAGTCCAAAACGTCTTTCTATGCATAGGAATAACATATATTTCTTCATTTATATTAACTTTACTTTCATCAACTCTTTCTTTGAACCGCTCCCTAGCCTTCAAACTAGGAATTTTTTTATTAAACATACTTAAATTCATGTTTTCGAAACAAAACTTTTCACTTATCTTACTCTTGTCAAAGCACAAATCTTTACCTCTTTTAATATCTTACCTCTTTACTTCAAATCGGATTTCTTTCTTAGCACAAATACTCAAAAGTGAAGTAGATTATTGTGCACTTCAGCAACAGATCTACAAACAAAGCTTCTCTTTTCTTTACTTCAATTCCCAAAAATCATAGTTTCAGGTCCCGTAAATAGAACCATTTGATGGAATAGGGGTAGACCCAGGGTTCAACTCTTAACAACACACCAACAAAACCCTAACTACTAGCCCTTTCGGAAACACCTGCGAAGCAAGTGAAGTGTCACCCAAGGTAGAAGCAGGGGCGGTTATAGGACGCAGGTGTCTTTAACTAAGTTGGGACATAGATATGTGATAATAACACTTTGCATGGTATTCTATTAACGCTTAGGAAGTGGCATGCATTAGTTTATTCACTTTATGAACATCGCAAAACATAATCTAAAATAGATTTAGCACAGTAATAACAAAATATTATGTTCCTAAGAACTTATCACTGAGTTATATCTAACATTAATTTACTCTTAACACAAGTAAATCACCTAAGAAATAACAAATATATCTATCATACATAATAATCAGAGCACTGAGTAGATTCATAACATAAAAATCACAACAGAAAGTAAACCAAAATAACAAAATATACCTGTTTCACCCTAGTGTGGGGCTATGTCCACCAACCGCTTTGCCTTCTTTATTATGTTCTTGAATCTTACATTCATTCAGTCCTGTGCACTAAGCCATAGAGTCAAGCTTCTCACCAGACATGAGATCTATGCACTAAGCACTAGATCCTCCTTCCAAAACTAGGTCAAGGCACAGAGACAATTTTCTATGAAGCACAGAGTCTTAAAACACATACATTCCCTTGCAGAAAGCCAATCGAATTACTTTCACATATATCCCAATATGACCTCTTCTATCATAAATTCTTCTTTATTTATGATTTTAGAAACCCTTACGATAAGGCCTAATCATGGTTAAATCCCATGGGCCAACATCCCATAAACCCATTATAAAAACCCTAAAGAACCACTTATTGGGTCCACATAGCCCGCAAAATAAGTGATATCTGTGATCTTAGCTCTGCCTAGGTGCTCCTTTTTCGAACAATGTGTCTAAGTACAAAAGTGGTCCAAACCTAGCCAAGGTTTCCTCAAAATTTGGTCGAGGGCCAACAATAGTCTTCAACATTTAGCACTTTATCATTAGGTCCCTCCTCCATGCGCGATGCAAATACTTGACATCCTTTCATGTATAATTTCTTCAATTGCAATGTTGGAACTTATCTGATAGTGAAATCTCTTGGAATTCCTTGAACTTCTCTTAAGTTTCCTTCCTCATCCAAGCAAGTAAATTCCTTATTGTAATAGTCTAAAACAACATGATGTTGGTCCAACCAATCCATACCAATGAGGAAATCATAATAGACCAAAGGTATCATATTCAAATAATTTTTTTTTCTTACCCCATTCATATCCATTGCACATGTCATAACCATCTCATTAATTTTCCTTTTTCCCCCCGTAGCTAACTGCACCAACCAAGGTTTTCCAATATTGATTCTTGACAGTTGGAATGTTTCCACCATCTTACGATATGGATAACTATAACTAGATCCTAAATTAATTAAAATTACAATTGGATGGTCATTAATCTTACGTTCAACTTCAATCATGTGCGACTGAATCTCAACTTCTTTATTCTCTAGGGTTGTGTAGATCCTTGGTACATTTCATCTCATGTATTCAAATGTTGTTAGAGAATGATTTGCCTCACTGTATGTAATATTTCAGAGAAGGCCTTACTCCATTTCCCTATGCATACTTACTTTCCATGATTAATTAATCCAAAGAAAAATATAAATAATTTTCCACTTCTACGCACCTTGCAAGCTATACAACAAGTGTATACGCTGGTTGCTCCACTACAGCCTGTGTACATTGAGTTTTGTGCCAAAAAATCAAAACTAAATGTCGGGTTTCCATGTCACGATAGGAGATCTCTGATCCTTGGCCTTCCATATACTAGAAACGTTCTGACTCCTCCCTTCAGTTTCATTTTGAAGTCTATAAATAACCCAATTCGGAGCTATGGAAAAAAAAAAAAGAGAATTCAACTTTGAGAGAAAAGTTACTATGGAGAATTTATTACTTCATTATTGAGTCTGCATCCCTTTGTCCTTTAAGTATGAACACAGTGTTAAACCCCCAAGATATTCCCTTATTGATGAAGAATCTCTTTGTCTCCCTTATATGAGCTTACCTTTGGTGGAGGATTAAAGTGGTGGAAAACCAGTTGGAAGGAACTCAGTTTCTTGGTTCTGAACCGTGTTGATAGAGAAGTATGTAATGTTTTCACTTCTACTAATCATTTATTAACAAAAATACTCATTTCCCATCCAATTGATATCTTCAAAATATATGTATTATGATCCATGGGTATGTTTGTTTTGTATATTAATGGATTATTCTATCTAATGTGATAACCTTTTATATTATCACTGTATGCTTTCTTTGCTTGTTTGTTGAGAACTTGTTGCAGGTATAAATGTTCGGGTCGAAGTGCTCAATGGTGAACATCATCAAATGTTTGTATGAGGTAGTCCTCTTTCTTACCTCCTTTGCATATTAGTTTATATAGAATATGTTGGAATTGAGTAGATTTCTACACTCACTCCTGTCTATTGTGGTTTACCCTATCCATAGAGAGATTTTCCTCATAATAGAATTGGCGACCATACTAGGGATAGGAGACGTGTCACCCTTGACAAAGGTGGTGCGGTCAGGAAATTATCGTGGTGTTGGTACCACCGTGTTGATAAAAGGAGAAACAGTGTGAGAAGAAACCACAAATGCCTCAGAATATGAAGGGCCCTTGGGTGATCCACATGCTTTTGGTATCCCAGCGGTAATCGGACATAGATGAGTAAGGTGATTTCCTTCACAAGTCCTGCAAAGAAGCTTAGGATTGGGTTTAAGATGTCTAGGTTTCTCAATGTCTCCAACATCATTCACAAGGGTCGGTGACATACTCTCAACGTTGTAGTCAGAGGTGGGCGAGTCATCTCGTAGATGGTATACATAGGTTCGAGAAGTGGCAGTGATAGGACTTGTGGTGATAAGAGTGATTCCCCCAACTTGAGTACCAGAGGCTGGGTGCGAATTCTCAACAAGAATTGCATAAGTAGTTGAACCATCTCCAACATAACTGATAGAGGTTGGAGATGTAGCACCAGTATGAATAACAATGACTGGGCTAGCGAGAGGCTATGGAATTTGATGCCAAGGTCAAGGGAAAGATTGAATTTGAAACATAGAAGGTCATGAGTGGTCTTCGTTTACCCCCTGTCCCTGTTCGGGAAGGTAGTATCCTCCATTTAATTGATTCAGAGAGATTTTAACGGGCATCATGATTGAAGTTTGTGAAGAGACAGAAGTATGATAGGGAATATTCGAGTGATGATATATGTTTCCCCCTTTTGAATGGGTTTCATAAAGAGAGATACCTGGGGATATATGCGGGCTCTTCCTGGAAAAAGTGATCATAGGAACTGACATGGAGGGAAGAGGATACATTGTCACCCCTTCTAGGTGTTCACTCGAAAAATGCACTCGCATCCTACCCCTCTTCACCCCGTCATTACCATCAGTCCCTTCACCAAGTGGGGGATGGAATTCATTGATTACAACCCAACTTCGGTTGGGGTGAATGAGCACATTATCATGGTTGTATAATAATTTAATAAGTGGTCTGAGGCCATGCCTATAGTTAATTCCGATGGGAAGATTCCAACCTTCTTCATATTCAATCATATTATTTTCTGGTGCGGTATCCTGAGTGAGATCATCACTGACCATGGCAGTCACTTTTAGAATGAGATAATGGAAGAATTAGCAGCTAAGATGGGGTTTAAACATGGTTACTCTTATCCTTATTAACCCCAGGAAAATGGGCAATTAGAGGCCATCAATAAGTCTCTCAAGACCATTTTTCAAAATACTGTTAGTTAGAGTAAATCCGACCCACGCATCATGCTATATCCTGCACTCTGAGCATACCAAACCTCGGTCAAGAGTGCCACCATATTTTCCCCTTTCCAGTTAGTGCACGGTGTGTAGTCAATATTACCCATTGAATGTGAAATACCTTCTCTTAAGTTTTAAGTCACACTCCTGCCTGACACTTTCGATCTCGAGCGATGCACTGTATACCTAGAGAGTCTTGATGAGCAGCGTCAGGATGTCTCTATGACTATCAAGGAGAAAAAACCACCTGTCAAGGTCTTGTACGATAAGTCTATTTGTTCTCAGTTGTTTGTTGAGGGTGACTTGGTCCTCTTTTATGATCAGGCCAAAGAACCATTAAGGGAAGACAAGTTTAAACCCATGTGGCATGGTCCTTATATCGTGTGATGTGTTCTAGAAAAAGGGGCCTATGAGTTAGAATATTATGAAGGAATAAGTTGGTCGAGCCCAAAAATGGGCTCTACTTGAAAATATACTATGCTTGAGCCCCCGGCTTGGGCGAAACTCTTTGTATACTAATGTAATTTAGTGTATATATCTATTTTATTTTTCATCTTCGGATTGCTTATTGAGTTTTCACTTGGTTGACAGATGTCAACATGGTCGTCGGTCTACTTAGGATTCACAGATGGGGCCAGTCATCACACACATAACTTGTCTTCCACCGCTTGGGTGGTTTACTCACCTGAGGGTCTACTGGTGTCTTCAGGAGGCGTATGCCTAGGGACATCCATAAATAATTTGACTGAATATAACGTCTTTATAGAAATTTTACACGATTTTGTATCCCATGGCATTCGATCATTAGAAGTTCACCTAGATTCCCAATC
This sequence comes from Picea sitchensis, assembly GCA_010110895.2. Taxonomy (NCBI): domain Eukaryota; kingdom Viridiplantae; phylum Streptophyta; class Pinopsida; order Pinales; family Pinaceae; genus Picea; species Picea sitchensis. Next base: position 19,411 of record SNQJ01S0104257.1, on the reverse strand, counting down.
AGTAGTATGTCACTTGAACGACTCTTACCGCGTACATGATCCTAGTTGTATGTATTTTAGAATGACAATTTAATTTTATTACATATTATCATATTCCTAGGAGTTCTAATGATGTATCCAATGATTATTCTAACTATGTTTTACATTGGCATTTGTCACATATTTAAAAGAAAAGAAAACATCTAACCAATGTACACATTGTAAAATATAAGTAAATTTGAAGATCCATTTTTATATATTTCAAAAAATATGGTGTTTATAGTACAAAATGGGTATAACACCCTCAATATACATATACAGTCGGTATCATAATATCCCACAACATCTATGCATGTGGCGCAAGATGTGTGTCATGGTAGAAAACCATGGCATTTGCGAGATGTCGAAAGAGTTGTACCCATGCCCTGGGTACACCAACCACCTATCGCTAGATGGCTTCAGGAAGATCTTCTACCTGAACCATGGGTATCATGTGAGTCAAACACGACAGGTTTCCCTGCACATTTTGTAGCACCCTCTCAGATTGTCCTCCCATCGCTTCGTCTCCCCGGTTCCTCTGTCAATGTCAAGGGAAACCCTCTGGCCGTTGTGGACCCACGTCTGCGACACACAAATTTCTAGTCAATACTTAAGCACCAGTCAAAAATATTTTTGTTCTAATTATAAAAAAATACAAAAAAATGAAATATGTAAAAACATTTTGACATACCTATGTCACCATAACCGACCCCTGGTGGAAGTGGAATGTTTGGATCTCCTTTGAAGTATATCCCCTTGTAGGGATATTCATCCAGAACGATGACCTATCATTACCACCAGTAAAAAAATTCCTCATTGTAGGGTGTTGAAACCCTACCTCCTCTCTGCCACTTCATCACCATGGTCCACTATGCCATGGCTGGATCGCGATGTCCTCTCGGGAGAATCTCAACTCTAGGTCCCAAACTTGCAACCTGCTGGAAAAGGAAACTACACAAGATGGAGGAAAACAATAAATTCCTTTTACCCCCCTGTTTACACTACGTCAACTGGCTATTCATATTGGCTAGCAGTGAGGTACATACATCATACATTGTGGGTCTCTCACACTACACTGCATAAAACATGAGTGACCTGAGATCCTGGTGCAACGGGGTTGAACCTATGATCCTAGTCAAAACTAGGACAATTATCTTCAGAATTAGGTTTTATATTGCTCAGATAGAAACTTGATGACCTACCTTAGGATTCCTAGCTACACAATGGGCATCAACATATTCTTATATCTTCATCCCACTACCTCCCCCCTGGTCCAATAAACTAGTCAGAAAGTGAATGCCTTCTACTTCAATTCTCAATGGTTTCCCATCAATATTGAAGCTCTCACTATCAAGGTCCCAGTAACCCACCAACATCTCCAACAACCTCACCTGGGATATCATCCCTTTGACCACCCAAAAATTATATAAAACACATCACTTTAAGGCCATTTGGGCCCCCGGATCTCAATCTACAATGACATAAACCTCCTCATGTTCCCTTTCTTACCATTCAAGCACCATCCTGTCAAAAAAAAACACAATTTTGAGTTAGAACCCTTAATTTTGGTCATTTTTTTCCTGTACATGAATTCCTTTGAACAGAGTCACATGTAGGGATCAATATACACGTCTTGTAGTTAATACAGGAGCATATACCTCGTCGTATACATGACCTAATCACGTACAACCCACGTACATTGAAATCTCTACCTTTTTCTTTAAATAACTAAAAATTTAAGACCTAATTCAAAAATGTAATCTATTGAAATTGAAGAGGAAGAGATCGAGAATTAATTGATCCAGACGGCTCGTGATTTCATTTTCGGATGCTCCCACAATTGTCGTTTGAATATTGGAGGAATTTTGGTCCAATTTGCACTAGTTCTAGGTAAAAAATCAAAATGGTATAGCAATTTTTTATTTTGTTACTATTTATAAATCATTTTTACCCACTTTCTATAGTTTAAACCATTTTTGCACCTAATGGACTAATACAAAAGTTGTTTGAGTTGGTTTTTGTAGTTTTAACCTAGGTTTCCTACAGATTTTAGTACTTTGTCGACCGTTTGTCACCTTCGGAAGGTACATTCATTACCCAACATATAGGATAGGTATCCATTCCATTATGAATTTTTGCATTATCCTATGATTTTCTCTCTATATGCCCTAGATACGAACCCATTTTTTGTGACATGAAACCTTCCATCTACTATAAAGTCATGTCGTTATCAAGTGGTAGAGACTTACAAAACATGGGTGCCCTAGTTAGATCCCTTACTGCATTTGGTGCCCATGTAGATATTTTTTCATCAGGACAGAGAGTCCCTCACAACTCATACTTTATACTGAGCCTCATTTCTCATTCATAACCACACGACCTTTTACCCCGTGGACTCCCAAATGAGTTTAATTTAAGCTCTTTTCCATATCATCTTTAAAAAAATGAAAATATTTTCAATTGATGGGTCCCTTTCACACTTGTTAAATTAGATTTGAAATATCGTGAGTCTTAGTTAAGCTCTTTTCCAACTCATTACCAAAAATAGAAAAGATCGTTGAGTGAACGTGTCATTTTGACACTCGTAAATTGGATTTGAAAAGGCATCTTCTTGGCACAATTTTATCCCTTTTTCACACCAAGTAGAATAAAAGACATAAAAAAGTACATTTTTTGGTGTTAAGTTGTGATTGCATCTCATGCCCCTACTTGCAGTATTGAGCTTATAGTCGGTTCTCTCTTTGCGTTATAAATTGTTTGCCTCAGCAGTTTTTCATCCTCAACCAAGCAGAGCCTTGTTTATATCCCTCACAATTTGACACCCTATACCTAGGAGGGAACATTCCTTGAGTGTCCTTGTCCTGCATGCACTTCCCTACATTGAGAATAGGTATGTTCCACTGATGGAACTAGTTTTTCTTACTTGCGACACTCGTTTCCTCCTCTGTATCATAACATTCATTTTTTATGAAAAAAAAAAGAAAAGGTGGGAAGGGAGTACTATATTATGTTTGGCAGCAGACATGTCACCTTTGAACATACCACAAATTTATTTGAGTCCATTCATCATAATTTTTGGATTAGCATGGCCTTAGGAAGCTCAGCTCATTACAGAGTCTTCTCTACAAACTGGTTACTCTTCTAGTCCCTACAAATAACTTCATTGATGCCTCATGCATCTCATGATCTTATCATTGGGTCTATGCTGCCAGAGTCCACCATATGTCTCATGTTCTTGTTCAAATCAAGCTTATCAACTTGTGTTGACCACTCCTCATAACTCTTGAATTTGCATGTCGGCCATAACCTCAATTTGTCTCAGAATCACATGATACTTTAGTCCTATCATGCACTCTGGCCCTACTTTCATCATTTGTAGGTAACCTTGAACCCAACAGTCGACATTTCATCATTGGTCGTTCACTGGGTGGTTTCCCTTGTGTTCGACGGTAAGAAATCTATTCACACATTGGGATTTGTGGAGTTTCTTAGATACCATTAGACTTATTGGTGGTTTACTCGCCCTTGTCATTAGTTTTCATCATTGGCTTCTATTCAGAGGGTATTTTTTGTGTACGACTTGCACTTGGCACACACGAAAGATGCACAGGGTTGTTGCTTCGTGAACTTGTTCTTCATTCAATTCCCACAAAATCATGAATCTCCTGCCTTTTACCTCATGCTGACTAATGAGAGATGCCTTAATGATCTCCTTTCAATAGGTCACTTACAATCGACATCATCCCATTATACAGAAATGAGACCTAGAGTCTTATGAGTACTTTGAGGTTTGCAGTCATTAGTGGCAGACTCGCTCGCCATCGACAGTTGGGAATACATCAACGTCTCTTGATCGATGGATTCTTCAGGTGTTCGACATCGACTCATATACTCACACTTATAATAATTTACTCAGTGGATTGATACCTACTTTCGTGATCGATAGGATATCTTGTGTTTGTTAAAGATATACATCAATGGCTGGTAATCAAACAATATCTCATTATGTTCGACCTCAACTCCTTTATTCAAAAGATGTATACGTACACCTTTGGCCGATTGTGTAGAAGACTTGAAGACATCACTATGTGGCCACAAATTTCCTAAGATGTTGCTTCCTTTTCATTGGACCAATACCTATATGACTTCAGTGATCATGGGAGATCAGATTGTACTCCATGGTATACAAATATCTTAAGATTGGTTTTGAGACTAGTTTTATTCAGCCTCATTCATGACTATGATAGCTATCGGCATGTGATTACATTTTTATTTCCCTATTTTATGGCCACAGACACTTGTTTGGTACATTTTTCATATGGATCTGCAGTTTAGTTTTGGCATCCATGTATGCAAATTCAGTGAAAAATGTAATGATCAATTGAGTTCATCCATATAGTTCTCTAGCACTCCAGTTCTATGTTATTTATAATGTATTTCATCCATCACAGATGCTTCTTTGACCTCACACATTAGGGGGCATATGTTAGATCAATATTTTCCTCACCCTATGCAATTTTTTAGAGAGGGCCTTACTCCATTTCCCTATGCATACTTATTTTCCATGATTGATGAATCTAGAGACAACAATAAATATTTTTCCACTTGCACACACCTTGCAAGCTATACAACAAGCATATATGCTGGCTGGTCCACTACAACACGCATACATCGGGATTTGTTCCAAAAAATCAAAATTAAATGTCGGGTTTCCATGTCACAACAGGAGATCTCTGATCCTTGTCCTTCCATATACTGGAAATTTTCTGACTCGACCCTTTAGTTTCATTTTGAATGATATAAAGAATCCAATTCTAAGCTATGGAAAAAAAGAAGAGAGAATTCAACTTTGAGAGAAAAGTTACACTGGAGAATTTATTACTTCATTATTGAGTCTGTATCCTTTGTCCTTTAATTCTGAACACAATTTTCAACCCCCGATCTCTTCTCTTATTGATGGAGAACCTCTTTGTCTCCCTTATATGAGCTTGCCTTCATGTATCATTAAAGTGGTGGAGGCCCAATTGGAAGGAACTCAGTTTCTTGGTTCTTAACCGTGTTGATACGGAGGTCTGTAATGTTTTCACTTCTGTTGATCATTTATTAATAGAAATACTCCTTTCTCATCCAATTGATATCTTGCAAATATATGTATTATGATCCATGAGCATGTTTGTTTCTTATATTAATGGATTATGATATCTAATGTGCTAACATCTTATATTATCACTATATGATTTCTTTGCTTGTTTGTTGAGAAATTGTTGCAGGTATAAAGCTTTGGGTCAAAGTTCTCAATGGTGGACAACATCAAATGTTTGGACGAGGTAGGCCTCTTTCTTACCTCCTTTGAACATTAAACATCAAATGTTTGGACTTATAGGTCTTTCACCTCCTTTGAACATTAATTTATATATCATATGATGGAATTGAGACAATTTTCCCCAATGTCTCAGCCATTCTAGGCTCCTTGGGAGTTGGTTTTCCTTGAGAATTATTTTTAAAAAAAGGTGGCTTAAAACCCTCCTTCCTTTGTTCCATCTTTATTTTCTTCTTGTCTTCAAAATCCTTTCGTAAATTTGGCATTCCCCTTTCATGATCATAGAGACAATTATCTTTCCTTATGGTTTCTAATGTTTGGGGGTCATCATATTGTATCTTGTCATTGATAATGATGGAAGCCGACTCCAAGTATCATTTAATTTTAACTTTCCCATCCCCCTCATGAATGAAACATATTTTAGTATATCTAAGAATATTCTTTCGTACTCATATATTGTTATACTTCCAAGCTTAAGTTCACATAATAAGTTCTTCATTTTCATCATAGTAACCTTTGGTTAAGTATTTATTTTGAAATACCTCTTGAAATCCATCCAAGTAACTCCTTTCATCTCATCAATGTGATGTGCTTGTACATACTAATCCCACCATATTGATGTTTTCCCTTGAGCTAATAGATGACACTCCTTTTTCCTCCACAAAGTGATTATGTAGCTAGAAGTACTTCCATCATCTCTGCATGTGTATCCACACATATTCTCCCTTCTTAATTTCACCATCAAAGGTAAGAGGCTTGACCTTATTCCCCTCTATATGCCACAACCACCCCTATCATCCTTCTCTTAAGCTTTCTGATAGGAGATATACTTGAGGAACTCCATGCTTTCCTAAATGAATGTTTTGGTGAGTGGTGATTATTCATACCATCACTTCTTGTTTCTCTTCTTTAACCATGAGACACGTAATTCCCTTGATGTGATTGACTCCATCTCCTTTATCCATTTTCTTTCTATTATGTATAAAATTTCCATCAACTCTGATATTGAAGCCATCTTTACGTTTGGATTTCATAAGCCTCTCATTATCATATATTTATAGCACTAGACATATTTTTGCGTACCCTTTATGGTTTCTACCAAGTTTATGTGCTCTTCCTTACATTATATACTATCAATACCCATACCCCATATATAAACCCCAAATCCATCATCATGGTTGTAAGTTACTTGATCATATTCCATGATTTTGACTCTCTACTTTGATTCTATCATGATCTAATAATGTTAATTCTACAAAATGTGCAGAAAAAGATTTTGTTAGATAAATTCATGTAGAACTTCATGAACATTCTCGCACCATTTTTCAAAATATTTTATTCTGATTTTTTGGATGACTTAAATGTGCAAATACAAAAATTTGGGGTGAATAATTTGACTCCTTTGTCCAAAAAATTTCCCATCGACTACTCCCTTATGCAATTATGTGTCTTGCGTAGTAAATTATGGTCATTTGGAATTCACCCAAATACACTTTTATTCTCTTTCTTTCTTCCTTCCTCAATCCTATGTAATCGGTATTCAACATGTACCAATGCATGATGTGTCAATATTTAACATATACATTGTGTATTAGTATTACGCATGCGTCACAATCATCGTGAATCCACAAACCATAGTATGGTCAAGACATGTAGGGATCAAAGGCCATGAGAAATCAATCAACATCAATCTAAATGGAGAAATTTCCGGCCATCAACTAAACTTAAGATCAGCTATATTCTTTTTTTACTTGATTAAGCAACACAAAACTGAAAGGGATAAATACTAGCAATCTACCATGCAGAAATAAAGGAAGCATACCATTGTCCATCACCTGCTCTAAGTTGATGTCCCACTCGCTCCTTGCATGCCCCACTTGCTGACTGATGAGAGTTCACCGGTACCTCCAAGCCAACGCTAGGGGTAGTCTTCTCCCCCTTAGCCCCCTCTCGAAATAGCCGTAAATGGGCCACACACTAACTAGAGAATCAACAATTCCCAGCTTGCCTCGTAAGTTCGAGCTACCACTCCTCATCGAAATGGGTATCCCAACTCCCACAAGTTAAGTCAACCAAGTATAGATTTATGCAAAGCATAATGTTACGCAACACAAAGGAGATCCATCATCATTTTCCTCCCTCCATTATATAGAGTTTTGAAGTCCCTTACTTCCCAAATCCCATTTTATTTAATGTTTAATAAATTAATTCATAAAAATTCTCCCCATATGTGTCACCCATCCCCTTCATTCCCCTCCAAAAAATACTTCTTTTAATTAATTAATTACCCTTATTTCCCCTCACCCACCTAGAGTCATTCCTAGAATCGCCTCCTAGGTGTCCCTAAATCTTACAGTTTTTTAATGACTTTCCCCATTATTAAATTATTACTATTTCACTTAATTTAGAAGGTTCTAATGCCATAGCACCTTTCTAAGTTAGACTTTTTGATTTTTCCTTGTGATTCCCCTTTCTTTGTGTTTCCTACTTTTCCTAGTTTCCTAATTGTTTTAGATTTCCCTTTCCCCTTTTCATTTAGAACTCAAAAAGGAAAGTGTATAAACCTACCCCTTTTTCCCTTTTCTTCCAATGTATAAAATTTTAATTAGCATAATAAGTAACCTATTATTTCCAATTTTTAAATTTTATCCAAAAAATATTTTATAAATAAATTTTAATTGCTTACCCTTCTTGTCATGATATTAAAGAACATTATCATTATTATTTATTAGATATATATATATATATATATATATATATATATTTTAAATTAGATAAAATTTTATCACCAACAAAATTTAGACCTAGACCTTATTTCTAGTAATGGGCGACATTGTTTTTTAAAGGAAATGTTTCAAATATTCCTTAACACTTTATTTGTTCTAAATACACAGACAATCCTACTATTAAATAACCATGACGCTCCCTTTCAGGGATGCACTACGTGTTCCAAGGGTACCACTTGCCACCGCTTCATTTTTCCTCTGCATGGCTACGCACTTCAGACGCACTACTCTGCTCCTAGGGTGCCACTCACTCTTTCCATTTTTCTTACTTGATGTTCCCTTCTGGATGGACCACATGCTCCAAGGGTTCCACTCACCTTCACTAACTTGGTAGACATAAAACCCATGGAGTCAATACTCCACTAGGTGATCTTCTCAGAGACTAGTCTCTCAGAATAAGGCCCCGCGACTATCAGGTTCTCTTGAATCATCGCTGAGCGACTGCCATAGTCTACCCTCACGGCTGTGTCCTCTAGAACTAGGTAGTCATTAACCTACATGTCAAGATATGACAAAAGTGCTAGTAGGCTATGGTAGGTTTGTTTTCCACACCTCTCCCTAACCATCTCCCGTAGTCATGTATGACCCCTCTAATCCACATGTAATTCTGGTCAGCAAGCTATCATCAAACTGCACCATCAACGAATCATGTCAAAATATATATCCATATCATATCATCTAATCATATGCACTAATATCATATATATAAAACAATCAAACCCTAAATGGTTCACTCCCCCAACTCGATCCAGTCCAAGGGGTCCATCGATACCCTTTGCATCCTCGAGGTCTGAAATCCCACACACTTAGTAAAATCGAGCCAATAACACCCATTCATGTCAATGTAATCCAAATAACATGTCATTGATTACACCGGCACCATAAATCCCAAACACCCAAAAGTATATTAACTGAATCACTGCAAGCAAAGTGTCCCTAAAGAATAAGTTCGCTCAGTGAATGCAAGAGAAGGATGTTATAAAATGCACCCATCCCTAATAGTGTAGTCTAGGGAAGGGGGTATGATTGATCACCGTGGGACTTTGCAAAGCTTCCCAAATCTCTCGAAAGTCAGGGTTATTAGCATATTGATATTTCCATGTGTTATAAGTAGCAAAACACACTTCTAGAATGGAAATAACCCGGAGGGAGGTCCACTTAGAAAATAATTCATCTTATTAGAAGTGCCTTTCATTTGGTTTAATTAAGGAAATTGTTGAATGTAGGAGGCCCATTTAAGGTTCCTTTTTTCCCGAATCTTTGATTGAGAGTTGATCAAAGTCAAAGGGTGGTGGTCTATATGAAGAATGGTTTCACCAACAAACAATGCCTCCATTGTTTGAGCGCTTGAACTAGACTATAAAATTCATTGTCATAGTACCTATAATTTTTCTTTCCTTGTATCGTGGTTTCGTGAGTGGCATATCAGTGTCCTTCCGCTTAAGTAACACACCAATAACATATTGTGAGTCATCAGACTCAATCTCAAAGGGTTGAGAGAGGTATGGCAGATGTAAAAAAGGGGATGAGAAGAGGGCGTCTTTCAGTTCAGAAAAGTGACTAGTTTCTTATTTAGTATAGATGAATGTAGAATAAGTATTTGATAGATGACACAAAGGATGAGCAAGATGTGAAAAAGAGGGAATGAACTTGAGATAGAAATTGATGACAATGAAAGATTTTGAGCTCCTGCCTGGACAGCGTCATTGCTTCAATGCTTGGATTGTGTGTTTGATCTATTAACACCCCTTCTGAGTTGACCACAAATATGAGATAGGGAACTCAAGTCTAACCAAAACATGACTTCCTCACTTTGACTTGCAACTTGTGTTCTTCAAGAATTTGGATATTGGACATGTTGTGGGCGTGAGTGTCCCATGTCCTGCTGAAGATGAGAATGCCATCTAAGTAGATGGCCACAAATCAACCCAAATGTGCTCCTGGACGATTTCATTGTTGAGCCTCTGAAAGTGGTTAAGGAGCATTGGTGGAGCTCGAAAGGCATGACTTTGTGCACTCAAAAGCACCTACCACTCTTGAACATTGTTTTCAAACATCATCTAGGTTCATTCGAACTTGATGGTAGTCGGCTATCAAATCCAATTTATTAAACCACTTATATCCTTGGAGGGTGTCGAGTAGCTCCTCAATCTGAGGCAGGGGGTAATGGTTTTTATTGTGGCTTTGTTCAAATCTCGGTAATCAATACAACGCACACCGGTGAGGTATCTCTTTTAGGAGAGACTTTTCTTTCTATAGCCAAATATCATTGAAATGTTTTGTCTAAATTTGGATTTTCAAACAACTTTGGTTCTTGAGGGAACTCAATCAATAAACCAACCACAAACTCTAATATGAGTACCTCTTTTGGATATGGAATATGAAGTAAGAGGTGCATCTTAGATAAGAATTCTATGTAGCCTTACACTCCTTGTGAAGGGAGTTGTCTAAGTTGGTGCCATTTGATCCATGAGGATTTCACATACCCAATTAGGTAGAAGAAATTTCTGCCGGAAAGTTGAGCCTAGGTTTTGATGGGTTGCTAAGTAGAGGATTCTGGAGCATCACCAATATCTATCATGAATGTGGTCTTCTCTTAATTTGTATCCCACCAGGTTTGTGCAAAGCCTTTTAATTGCAAGGCTGCAATATGGATATTTCTCTCCTCGGTAAGGCTTGGACATGTATTGAAATAGGTCGAGACCCATGGACCCAAAGAAGAATCCACAATTTCTCCATTGGTTTGAACAAAAAATTTGTGTAGTTGGATTCGAGTGTCTAACCGGAATGGATCTGGGTTGTTTTGTTGTTGCATTATGAGTAGCTCATTTAGGATGGAGGCAAGATCTTGGATGGAATTTGACGGTTTGGAATTGAAATGATCACAAAGGATATTTACATGGAGGTATTGTGAGGCCAACTCACATCAGCATCATTAGTTTGAAATGTCAAAATGGATCAGACTTTTGTTTTGGGAACATAGAAATACAAACCCTAAGCAATGGAGATGAACCGTCTAAAGGAGAGATATGTATTTTTCGGTATATGGAATTCCTCTCATTGTGATGGATATCTATGCCCTTGGGGCTTGGTGAGATCCGTTGAGCTTCTTGCATGAAAATCTAAACCCTGGAATGGGTAAAATTTGGACTATTTCATGAAAACCCCAAAAAAATTTGGCTCAATCTTCAAGATCGAAAGCTTGTCCCTAGATCTTAAGGATATTATACCAATTTATCTACCCAATAAGGATATCTATAGGAGAAGTTGACCACACAAGCCATAATCTAGTTTCTAACCAAAAACTCCTCAAGGGCGCAAATTTGAACATGGGCAATACACTATTTTTTTGGGTGACCGAGCAATGGAGATCCAATTTGGGGTGATTTGAGAGTGGACAAGAGGCTTTGGATATCTCATAGTGAACTTCAGGGATCAGTGCGAGAATCCCAATGCAGCCATAGAATAGGGCACACACTTCATCCCAACAAAGGGAGCCGATTTGCCCCCGAGAGAGGGATAGCCACGGGATGAGCTTCTCTTAGAGGTGGAAGCACGGAAAATGAAGTCACCGGGAGGTAGCCATGAAGGAAGGTGCACTGGTTATTCTTGATAAACCCCAAAACAAAAATTATGTGAAAATGTAAATTGCAAACCTCAAAATAAAACAAACGAGACACAGAGCTTTAGAAGAAAAGGTAAGAATACTTTATTTGAGTGTTGGTTCACCGTATATACTGAGGGAACCATTTATTTACATATATTTAATTAATCCTCAAAAGGTGAAAATGTGTTGTGGCTAGGTGATTAACTTGTGCGCCCCAAGTGGGCGTACCTCTAGGTGGCCTCATTGGCCCAACTTTGGTTAATTCCTGCTCCCTCAAAGTAGGATTGACTCCTCCTCTATATTTCAGGTAGGAAGAATACATTGTCCATAATCTCCCATCCCCTTCTAATTTCATGTAGGAAGAAGACATTGTCCATCATATCCTAGAGAAAATTGAATTGTTCAAGAATGTCTCATACTCAAGCATTAAATGAATCCACTTTCTAAAACATCCTGTATTAATTTTATGTGTATTATAAATTTCTTAGGCTTTTAGTTAAGTTTTGTAGGATCTACACTATTAGAAAATTCTCGACAATTTTGTATCTAATATTTTTATATTGTATAGCTTATGTCTCCCTAAGTAGTGACTTTATAGTACTTTTGTTACTAGCATACTTAGAACATTTGCTTAATAAAAATATCTTCCAAATACATTTAAAAAACCGAATCTTACATAAAAATAATTATTTATAAAACAAATGTGTATATTAATATATTTAACAAATATTGAGTAATGAAATAAAGTTATATAAATTTGAGAATAAAAATATACATTTATTAATAATATAATAATAATTTGATTTCACATCGAAGGTGCACAAGGGGTCATTCTTGATCCTAGCCTAAATATAGAGATCAACTTTGCATGGATTTTAGGTATTTCCACCAATAATCAAGCTAAAGAGTGTGCCCTCCTCCAAGGTGTGAATTTATCTACAAAGAGATGGATCCAACACTTCTTCATCATAGTAGACTCCCTTAACACAATAAAAATCCTAGTCAAAGGGACCTCACTGAGGGATGCTCAGTTGAGCAACGTTGTCAAGAATATAAGGCACACTCTTAAGGATATCCCCCTCCTCTCTTATTGTCATGTCTTCAGGGACAATAATAGATTTGTCAATGCACAAGACAACATGGCCATTGGGTAATCAAAAGGAAATATTAGGATTAATGGGAGATCGTCCCACCTCTTAATACCATAATATATGCACATCACTTCATATATCTTTCAATCCTGTTAGGTGGCCACCCGCCCATGAAGAATTATATTGAATTGACAACTCACATCCTATCCGCAGATGATTTATTATGCAACAATACCTCTCATATCCCTCAAGTACCTCATCCACACAAATAAGGTGGGATATCGTAATATGATTTCATGGAATTAGTTACGCCGGGGATGAATCATCGCATGTGGGAAGCATAAAAAATAATTGAAACAAGGTCTGGTGGATTTTCTGGAAAATTATGTAGGTCCCTCTCTATGTCATATCCTTCGTCTCGTTTTCTACATCAACAGTAAAGTAGTGCAAGTGCAACAAGAAGGCTTATCTAACTAGAAACTTTGGGCTTCCAGTCTGAGGATCTTAAATTTGGTTAAGGAACCATCACATAGACTTCATAAATGATTTGTGGTAGAGGCAAGCCTTAGAAATATAAGGATATTAAATTTGGTTAAGGAACCATCATATAGACCTCATAAAATGCTTCGTGGTAGAGGCAAGCCTTAGAAATATGTTGAAGACAATGAGGATACTTGGAAATCCCTCCAACCATTGCAACTTTCCTTCCAAATATTATCCACTTAACCTTGTAATTCTCATTTAGTTTAGGACAATCATGAAGTTGACACAATTTGTCCCCAAGTGGATATTATAATAATAATAATAATAATAACATTTTAAGGTCGTGGTCAAGCCCCACACCAAATTGGTGTATTTCGCCCAGGGATTTGACTGGTAAAATCTACTTACACATACTTACCTTACCCCTTTGATTTGAACTTTGTAACCTCTTAAGAGGAAACACATGTTCTTAACCAGTAGGGCACCTCAAGCTGTGCACACACAGTTTTAATACTTATAGTAAGATATACATGATTAGTCGAATAATAGACAAACAATTTTTACCTTACCTATGAGAAATTTTTAGCTCTCTTTGTAACCCCTCACATGCTTCTTTTGATTCTAGTTATTGTTAAATAAAATAAAAATATAATTTTACCCCCAATCTACAATAATAATAAAAATTAAATACTAAACAATCAAAATTACACTCCAATACAAGGAAAATTTGTTATTCAAACAACTTTATTTATTAATTTAAATATATAAGGATGTGAAGACATGAATATTATAAGTTTTAAGTGGTAATATGTTTTATAATAAAAATGCATGTTAATTTGAATATGTAAAGATGTGAAAATATGACATGGAAAATTTTATGGATGTTATATTTATTACAATAATAAATATCAATATATGTGTATTTGTTATTGTTATATTTGGTTTTAATTATTAAATTTATTTTTAAATTTTCAATTTACATCTATTTTATAAACACAATGAATAAAAGTGAAAATTTGTATATTTATTATATTTAGTTTTTATTTAATTATAAATTGTTTATAATTGAATAATTAAATGTTAAAATATTTATTTATGTATTTTCATAAAATAAACAATAAAAGTATATTTTAATAAATGTGAAGGTCTCCGTGATATTTAAATTATATTTATATCTTATTAGTCCATTCTTTCAAGGAAAAAGGACTATTGTAATTGTAACGACCCTTGAATATTAAGACTAATTAAATTAATAATATAATCAGAAAGATTAGCTAAACTATATTTATGTCTTAAAAATAACATTTCTAATTAATTATTATTAAAATAGTTGTTCATGATGGCAATGATTAATTTTATTATTAATTAATTCATTAATTAATAAAAGTATTAAATAAAAGCAGATAATAAGATATAATATTTAAATTAAGTTAAGTATCCCACAAGGATACATATTAAATACATGTGGATGAAATAATAAAGGAGTGGATATGGGGTATTAACGGCGGGAGGATAAGGGGCAATAAAGGAGTTAGGTAGGGAGTTAATGGGGAAGGAGGTCGTGAAGGAGGGATAAGGAGGAAAGGAGTTGGAGGGGGAGGATCATTCTACTGTGGGAGTTGGCCATGGATTTTGGGGGAGCTCTGAGTATTGCAGAGAGGGAAGAATTTTTTGATTGGCATTGACACAGTGGACCGGGGTTGCTGGGGGTTTTGGGCACGGAGGGCTAGGATATCCGTTGATATCCTAGGGCTAGGAGCTAACTAGTCGGCAGGGAGGTTGTTTTTGGGTAGTGTTCTAAAGAAGAAGGAAGGAAGCAAGATGGATAACATCATCAGGTTCAGCAAGCTGTGGATAACAGCATCATAGTTAAGGTATTTAATTCCAATTCATCCATTGTTTAATTAGATTTATTATTCATTGCTAAATTTTACATGCGTAAGTGTTAAGAAAATTTGGAATTCTTCTTCTTTATAAACCTAGTAGAAATTAGAGTACATTTGGTAGAGATTTTAAATGTTAATTGAAATCGGGCCTTTACATTTGGTATCAGAGCCTTGGTTCAAATCTGGAACCAAGGGCCTAAATAAGGGGTAGTTTTATTTGTACATTTAGTTTTTATTTGTACATTCTCGTGAGAAAAAAAAAACTCCAGCCACGCTTAACTTCTGCAAACAAAACATGAGAAATGGCATTAGACCGTAAATAAAATATTAAGAAAACAATAAAAGTGGTAAATAAATAGAATAAAATAAAATCTAATAAGGAAGAGTAAGAAAATAAGTAATAAAGGATTAAATAATAATAGCAGTAAAAGAAAAAAAAATGAAAAAGTAATAAGTAAAAAGAACAAGGAATTAAAAAAAAAAAAGATATAATAAGCAATGGAGATATTAAATGTATAAGTTTTCCTAGAGATGGAAAAATAATTAACAAACTCATTTGAAGGTCCCCTATTGAATGTTGGAACCTATTTGAAGTTGTCCTAAAATGGTGGAAGTTGCGGCCAAAGAGGAATGTTCAGATCTTGAACATGGATATCGAATATTTGCAAGTATACCAAAATCGTCTAAAGCTCATGATTTTGCTTGAAGATTCACATTCAAGTTTGAAGATATTACTCATTCTGGAAGGAAGACTTTGGGACGACATGAAGAGTTTCACAAATTTCTAGATTCAATCTTAAAAGAAATTCAATGAAGATCATCAGTTCAAATTTTGAGTTCAGTGGACAAATAAGTCCTTGAGTCGAATGTGTTAAACAAAAACAATATATCTTCTTCAATTTATCTTAGTTGGGTTAACATCAATCTTGCAAACATCGTTTTGCAGAATATATCGTCGAGGATCTAGAAAGAAACTTATAGGAAACATCGGGAAAAATATCCGCAAGAGTAAACTTGGACCTAAAAGATTGAAGATATCAGACAAATCGAAAACCTGAAAAACTCGGGAGAAATCAGAGATATTTGCACACATTCTATCAAGTTGACTAGTCATGTCTAACATAGTTAAGTAATGTCAAAGTTAATTACACATTGTTAAAACATCAAAGGGTTTAGTTATTAACAGTAACATGAGAGAACATCCCACAACTAACCATCTTTGTTTTCACAATAATTTTATAAATGTTCCCTATTTCTTGATTTCTTTTGCCAAAGCTAATGAAAAAATATTTACAGATGCCGGAAACTTATGTTTCTTTTATCGGAATGACGTCGCAAACCTAAATTATGTAAGAATTTTTCATGTATATACACTTTAAATATAGCCACTGTCTCCAGCTAACGGAAAACGAAGATAATACATGTCGTCTGAAGAAATATTTAAAGGAAAACGCATTCCAAGTAAATCATACTTAAAAGAATAGATTGTTTCATCTGTAACTACCGTCACCGCATCGAGCTAACTGAACATGATTTCACGCTGAGACCTATAAAGAAAAGATGATTCCTCTATTTGTTACAGACAAATTGAAATTTGTAAGCAGGTAGCTTTCCAATTTAACAAAAAAAATAATGTTCGACAAGAATACCCGGTTCACCATGGCCGAAATGAAAGGCCTTACGAAGTAAGCGAAGAACGGTGAAAAACAAAAAAAGACATGGTCGAAGCCTGGTCCGAATCGGAGAAATAATTTACAATTTCTCCGCATCATTTGGGGTTCGTAATCTTGGCCGCGAGAGGTTACGCGATCGAATCACATGAACAAGAAATAAAATGATGGAGCGGCAGTCATATATGCCAAGTGACAGTATAAAAGCAATGAATGTGAATTTGAAGGAACCCATTTATCTGTTAAATAGAAGGGGGTGAAGAGAAATTACAGGCATGAACCCATCGAACTGTGTAGCAGCAACCATCTTGGCGATTATGAGCATGTCTTTGTCAATGGTCTTTTCGCATGTCTTGCATGTCGATCTTGAAGACTTGGCGTAATCGATCTTCCATGTTTTTGGAGGATTCGCCATCGAATCGAACTGCTTTTGACTTCAATGCTCGGAGCGCGCAAACGATACAGTGGTACGCACAGCAGAAGACAACCGTAAGTCGTGGAACCAGAAAACCTGTACTTATTCCCATGCAGGCTCTCTAGTTATCCCCTATCGAGTATAAATTTCTAGCGTTAAAGTAATCCATTCCCAGTTTCATGCCTATATTATTTGGGGGGGGGGACTATGGCTTAGAAACAAGAATGAGTATCGATTTAAACAACAACAACGCTTCAACCATTGCATAGGGAAACGAAGGGAAATATTTGGCCATCAGCGAAATAACAATTCTTCACTCAATTGTATATATATATATGCACAGAGCATGCAGAGACGAATAGAAATAACACATGAGAGAAGAAACAACTATAATTGTCGAAGATACATATATTCTAGAATTGATAATCAAAATCTTATATTAATATCGAAAACAATAATTCCACACAGATTCGTTATAAATATCGGCGAGTCCAGAGCTAGAAGAAAGAAGAATAAACTGAAGAATTAGACTATAGCTCAGGCATAGAGTCAGAAATATTTTGATTCTGTACGGGAGCTTTGACAGGAACTCGAGCATACACGGAAACTGGCTGCAATCAAATGATAGGTGCACTAAAACAGATAGTGTTCCTCGGGAACTATTTCAAGACAGAACATAAGAAATGAGGAAAGCAGAATCAAAATCTCTAATTGAGCACACAGCAACAAAAGGATCTCATCATTCAGTGTGTTGGAGAATACTGTAATGAAATATATTATTAGATCCTGACCAGTGCAATAAAATCACAGGTTAAAACTAAGTAAAACACCAAAACATAGACTTCTGAGGATTATATAGTAATGAAATATACTATTAGATCCAGACCAACTCGGTAAAGTCCCAGTATCTAGATGTGGCTAGGATAAAATTATCTTTTAGCAACTCAAAATTGAAATACAGCGAAAACCCTTGTGATTTCAGCTCTGGAATAACAACCCTGGCAGACTAGGAAAACGAAAGAGGCAATGAAGTAGAATGCCAAAGGAAGTAGAACGCCGAGCCGAGGAAAGAGACGAGCTTAGGTGTTTGGTAGTGAGAGCCGGAGGCCGGGCACGTGGGCTTCATGCCGAGCCCGACCTTAAAGACTGCCAGATAGTGTTTTTTTTATTTAATAATTGAATTTTCATTTCGAATAAGTAATTTTTTTTAATTTTTTTTTTAAATATTAGTGTTATAATTTAAATCTACACTAGCGTAATTATTAAAAAATAGATAAAAAAAATAATAATATATAAATAATAAAGTATACTTGTTAAATTAATAAAGTTTAATTAATAAAGTTTAACTTTACATTAATAACTAAACTAATTAACTTTATTAATTTTATTAAAAGATTATTAAAAGATTAGTTAAATTCGAATAAAATAAGGCTAAGTATAAATTTAAATGGAGTCCATGAGATTTGAACCCCGAACCTCCCCACCAGTCGAGTCTTTACAAAATCCGCCCTACCAACGCGCCATGCGTTGTTTCTTTTACAATTAATTTAACATTTAAATACTTTAACTGTCATACCCAAGACCACATGCCAAGCTATCAAGCACCTTTGAGAGCCATACAGGTCACATGCCAAGCTATCAAGCACCAAAGACGTAAATGGAGGAGGCCACAAAGGGACGTATGTGCTCAATGCGGCGTCTTAAGAAGAACAATAATGTCGAAAGGTACATAGTGCGGGTGTACGCATATCGGCGTAATTTAATAAACATAAGGACGGGGGTCATTTTTAATCAAGTTGTAAGCGTAAATTAAAAGGGCTCC
>SNQJ01S0104256.1:35157-46970 GCA_010110895.2 Picea sitchensis | reverse complement strand
ATTTCCAATTGCACATCCCCAACCTTGGCTCGGCAGCCATCAAAGGTTAATGCAAATTGCCGAGCCACGCTAGGGTTATAGCCATCAAACTTTCGTATGAATGGGAGCCATCCGAATTCCTCAAGGTCACTGTAAGCACCATCAAACATCAACAATGCCTGGCCACCATTGGGTTCAGCCCTTACGACCGTAGCCATGGTGCGGGTGCATGGTAAGGTTTGGATTGAACACAACAATACATAGGAGAAAAAATCGTTTTGGCTAACAGCTGCAAGCGCTCAAAAGGGAATGAATTAATGTATGCGTGCGACGGTGGTGGTATTATCACCGCCATGTAGCATATTAATGGCACAGTACAGTGTTGTTCAATCATTCATCATATCGTTTAAACCATACTAATCGGCCAACCCGAATTTTGAGCGGTGGATAATCATATCAACGTGCAATTAATCAATGTAAAACCAAAACCACATATCAATGTGCCATAGTATAAACCAAGTAAAATCCAAATGTTTCACCAATGCGCCATGTGTATAATCAAACGTCGCCATTCAATATGACACCAAAACTCATAAGTGACCCATGCGCTTTTGCATAATCAAAGTTTATAAACATTGCAACAAGAGATTTCATAAAATCGATAAGTCAAGAGCTTATAGTAATAAGGATCATACCATCTAAAAACCTTTAATTCACCATGGCCCCTATATAATCAAGTATAATTCATCAATCAACATGCTCACTGCCTTATCAATTAAATAAAAATCAAATTGCGCAATCAGAGTGATAATAGGCAAATGGACATAATTCGAAAAATAAAACCAAAGGTAAGTACCAATCAGAATATCAATGAGCAGATCATGACATTCCAAATAACGATGGGGGAGTTTTTATGCTTTCAGTCGTGAAAAAATAAATCGAAACCAATTGCAAATGTCACATGAAATAAAAATGTCTTGTGTTTGCAAAATGCGACAGAAATTTGAAGTTCAAGAGACATAGGTGTAGGCATCTTTGAGGGTAATTGAAAAAATTGAATTGGATGCCAACATAATCTCAAAGGTCATTTTATTCTTTTGTTAATTTCAATGGCCAATTTGACTTTGTTTTTAATTATTTTCTTAACTCCTTCTCAATGGTCACCTTCCTACCAAATTATTTAAATTCAAAACCTTGAAACTCACTTATGTAATACCCCAAGACCAAGCCCCAGTTGAATTGTCAATATGTTTTATAGGCTGGTGAGCCAAGTGATTATAAGCTAGGAGGCTTATGTGATGACTGGGCCGACGAGCCTAGATGTTAAATGCCAGTGAGCCTAATTTTGCATATGTAAACACTCATATCATTACTATAACTCATCGTTGCATGTATACCGACCAAGATAAAAGATTATGGGGGACTAAACTCCAGTAGGAAGGGAAAGGGAGGGGATAAGAGCTTTGAAAGGGGCTAAGCTAGAGGGATTATCTCCAAAGGAATATTATATTAATTTTCTAAAAGACTAAGGAAAGAATAAATTTCATATTATCCTAAGTTATTATGGGAAGTTGAATGATCTACAAATGGAGAGGAATGAAGTCCTAGAGGGCCATATGTCAATCAAAGAACATGCAATTATATGTGGGGAAATTGGTCTGTTTTCCCATCTTTCCCCATTCACGAGTGCAGTCACTGAGACATTCACGCAGTAGATATTTCCTGGGAGAGTCTACCTCTTCATTGTTCATGCACCTCCAGAACCTGTACACACTTTGAGCTACCCTGTATTGTTCCTATTACTAGTAGTAACCCATAACCATCTTGGGAGAGGCAGCACACCTGTACCTTGTTGTTATGGGCAGCAGCTAAACTGAACCCGAAGGTTGTTTTTGTTTCCATCACTTGTTCCATACGTGTTTTTTGTTGTTGCCTTCACCTGAGCATGTAGCTGGTTGACTAGAAAGATGGAATGAAGAAGTGGGTTGCTAGGCCCATGGGATTAAAGAGATAGGTTGTCAGGCCTGTGAACAACTCTCTCCAGGTGAGAGAGTTTATTGGGAAAGTGGTTTCCTAAGGGAGCCCAACCGCAAATATAGTGCTATAATAATTCCTCTTCGACCGGTTGTTGAAGCCATGGAAGGGAAGTGGGGTAGCCAAAGGACTGTTGAGCAGAGAAGGTACACACTTCTTATGGTGGGATAGGCATGTGGGGAATGAGAGGTTGTAGGTTGTTAGTGTGAGTTGGTTCCTGGAATGAAATCCTTCATGTTGACTTTGCAACTTCCTGTTGTCTCAGCCTAGCCTAGGAATCCCTTTACCTGGGTGGATTTTAGTCCCAACTCGAGGGTGACCCATTGCTGAGAGTGATGAGAAGCGTGGTCTAAGGCTGGGAGGATCATGGAAGGTATGAATGCAGTTGGTGGTATTCTATAAAATATAAGTATAAATTATGTGTTCAATTGCATGTTGTGTAGTTGTACATTTATTTATATTTATGAGTATTTCATGTGTATGTTGTATGTATAGGCTTAATGTTATTTCTGCATGACTCTATGTATTAGAAGAATGTGTTTGTTTGTTTAAAGTTATATATGTATACAGATGAAATTATTGTAAGTTATAAGTGGCATGACCCAGTCTGGGTAGGCTAGGTATGTTACAATGTATCAAGTTCCTCAAGAGTTTAATTGTGGCATAGCCCAACAAGGTCTAAGCCTGGGTATGTTACAATATAGTAGCATACCTTTGGTTTTSAACACTGATCCTAGATGGTCCGTGTAAGTGGAAATTGAAGCAAACATTTCAGAGTGAATTGTTGTCAAAMTGGACAAAATTTGAGTTTCAAAATGTTCATAAGTGCCCAAAGGGTGTTGGGAGAACACCTTAGCTATCTTTGAAATCTCAGGAGGTTTATTT
Source organism: Picea sitchensis (assembly GCA_010110895.2). Taxonomy (NCBI): domain Eukaryota; kingdom Viridiplantae; phylum Streptophyta; class Pinopsida; order Pinales; family Pinaceae; genus Picea; species Picea sitchensis. The sequence continues at coordinate 44,072 of SNQJ01S0104256.1, read as the reverse complement.
GTTCAATGAAGCCAACAGAGGAAAGAAACCACAACAGTCGTGGCTTTGGGGCCACAAAGTTACATTTGCGTCGTGAGATCTATTTGGGAAAAGGGAGATCCCTCATAGTCATTGGATATGGGGAAAGTAGCACGGTTCTTAACCCCTCAATTCCTTCTGAGTTCATTTCTTCAACAATTTTTATGATGTTAACAAAAGGAGGCAGAAGCCCTGAATATCTGAAGTCCCATAGTGGATCTACACCATAGACCATTTGGGAGAAGGCAGACCCTTGGATCCCCTAATTAGTTCGATAGTTTGATGTTCGGGTAAATCTATTTGTAGTTTCACAGAGTGGAGTTTTCCCTAAAGTCTCGGAGTCTGGAACCCATACAGACCCTTCATGTTACGGGACACTCATCTGAAGTTTAGCAAGTTTTTGGAATTTATTCGTTCAACAGTTCGGGGGTGGGATGGTGTTCAGTAACAAAATCTTCCAAATCCAAAAGATATGAAGTCCTGAAGGTCCGAAGTCCCAAAATCCAGAGCCAATTTGGACTGTCCTTTATCAGGACATGTGTCCTCAGTTTAGTGATTGTTTGGGAGTTTTATCAAAAAAATTGTACTTGCCCAAAATCCCAAGGTGAGTGGATATAGAATTGGCATAACTGGGAGTAACCTATCATTGCCGCCTTAGTAATAAATTCCTTTCTATTTATGATTATTTCAAGACTGCCCCAAGGGAGACGTTCCTAGTGACGCAGAGGTTTGAGAAGGCTAAGGGAAATAACACAAGGAAATCCTTCCCTTCTCACATATCACTCAAATCAAAGGGTTCTTTAGATCTTATAGGGATGAAGCAAATAAATAATATTGTGTACCCACCCAGAACAAGACAACAAGGCAAAAGGGGGGCACTTTCCAAGTACCAAAATAATGTTAGTTCTTCATAAGACAATGAACCTTCAAAAAGTAAGCTAGCTAATATGAATTTGCAACAATGCAACAATTTATAACAACCAAAAGAATTATTCCTTGAAAGTGCTTGAAAATAACAAGAAGAAATAGCTTTAACCTAGTTGAATGATAAAATCTTATCACAAGCAAGTTTGGAAATGTCTAGCTAGAAAAATAAGTCAATTTTGCATAGAATTGTTTGTAGTTAGACGATTGTAGAAAACTTTTGAAACAACAACAAATTCTAGTGGTCAAAAGTGCAAGAAAACACCATGCAAATTCAACACTTATCTAGTAGATTGACTGGAAATTGTCACAAGCGATTTACAGATGATGTAAGTGTGAGTTATGTAGGTGAATATGGAAAGTTGGCTTGAATTAGTATGGTTGTAGCAATGTTTTGCAACAAAAACAAGTTAGATAAGGAGTTAGTCTATTTTAGGGTTACAAAATGTTAGTAAAAGATTCAAGGATAAAGGTTTGAGTGTTTTTTTGATCCATCAACACTTGTAAATGGTAGACTAGTGCCTTTCTAGGGTAATGGAGTCAATAATGGAAACACGAAATCTTAGAGGAAAAATAACAATGATAATGTTAGGTCAAAGGGATGGAGAGGATTGTTATAGAAAGATTTGCCTCACCATTGCTATCTTGCATAGAGGGCCTTTTTCCATTTCCCTATGCAGACTTATCATCCCTTTTTGACAAATCTAGAGCTAAAAATAAACATTTTTGCACATATACGTGCCCTATCAGCTATACAGCAAGAGTATACATAGGCTACTCCACCACAGCCTGCGTACAACGAGATTTGTGCCAGAAAATACAAAAATGGAGTCAGGTTTCCATTTCACGACAAGAGATATCTAATCCTTGGCCTTCCATATACTGGAAATGTTCTGACTCGGCCCTTCAGTTGCATTTTGAAGGATATAAGAGCACAATTTCGAGCTATGGAAAAGAGGAGAAAGAATTCAACTTTGAGAGAAAAGATACTCTGGAGAAATTACTTCATATTGAGTTTGCATCCCTTTGTCCCTCAAGTCTGAACACAGTGTTCAGCCCCGAGCTCTTTCCCTGTTGTTGAGAGAACCTCATTGTCTCTCTCTTTTGAGCTTTCCGTTGGTGGAGGATTGAAGTGGTGGAGACCCATTTGGAAGGAAATTGGTTCCTTGGTTTCAAACTATGCCGACATGGAAGTCTGTAATGTTGACACTTTTTTTGATCAATTTTTAATAGAAATACTCCTTTCCCATCCTATTGGAATCATGAAAATATATGATTATTAATCATGGGCATGTTTGTAATGTTTATTAATGGATTATGATATTTGATGTGCTAACCCCTTTTACATTATCACTATATACTTTCTTTTTTTGTTCGTTGAGAACTTATTGCAGGTACAAAGCTTTGGGTCAAAGTGCTCAATGGTGAAACATCATCAAACGTTGGATCGAGGTAGGCCTCTTTCTTATCTTGCACATTAGTTTATATAGCATACAATGGATTTGAGTTGATTTTTGTAGTCATACCTATCTTTTGTGGTTTACCCTTGGCCATAGAGAGTTATTCCCTCGTAACATAAATGGCGACTCCACTAGGGATAGATCTTCCTTCTAAGGGTTGAAGTACTTTTTCTTCTTGCATTGCTCTTTTTCCTTTGTGTTTCTTGTCATATCACTGCTTGGTAGATTATGTTCACTCTGAGTTTGATTTTTGATCATTTTTTTCCCTTGCCTGGCCTTGTTTTATAGCATGTATGCTCCTTCTTCCTTGACAGTCATGTACACATGCGTTCTGCCTCTCTACAAGCTGTGTATATATGCACTATTCTCTCGAACAATCGCGTATACCACTTTTCCTTGCTTGTTTTCTTGGTTTAGTGACTTCTAGGTGAGTTTTGATGTTTGTTGAGCCTTCTTAGGTCTCTGTAGTGCCTGTTGAGCTTCTATGGGTTGAGGGGAAGCCTTTTGGGAGTTGAATTTATGGGGGTAGTTTTTCTCATTATTTTTTATTTTTTGGTTTGTCCTTGAACCTTGGGTTGTTTTCTTGGCTGCTTGGTATTCTACTTGGGTTATTTCATTTATACACAGTAGAATTTATATGTCAGGTTTCTTTTCAGTCCATGCACTTTCTCTTTAATATATTGAAAATACAAAAAATAGGCATTTTGCATTGGTCAACATTTTTGTCTTTGAACCTTTATCATTAGATTAGTACATTTAGCGAAAGATTGCATTTTACTTCTGAATTGCAGAGCTGAAATTAAAAATTTCACTATTTTTATTAGCATATCATTCATTGAAAAGTTAAAGGTAGACTTTGCATTGTATTCAAATTTATCTTTTGCAGATTCATAACATCATGCGTTTCACTTCCATACCCTTTTGAGTAATCACGGCCAATACAATTCATGCTTTAAATTAAAATCGATTAGTCACGATTTTATTTTTAGGGTGCACAAACTAGTCTAGGATTTAGTGCCTTGGAATAGGATTTTGTGAGTAAACTTCTCCAAGGCAATTAAATCAACATATGTTTCTGAGACAGGGAGTTGAGAATTCCATTGTATAATTGGTAATATCAGGAGGCTCTTCTCACACTGAAGTTAATCACGAGGTCACACAAAGTTAGTTGAAGGAATAACCCTTGGATACTCGCCTAGCATCAGAGATATTTCTGTGGATTTATTCATATTTGGGGATCTTGCTAGTACTCATCCCTCTGTGATAGGCAATACTTTCAAGGTTTTGGGCTTTGCTACCCTGCCCATATGGTGATCCAGAATTACAACAGCTCACATGTGCATCAGTTATACAGTGGTTTATTAGTTTCTTGACTTAGGTATCTCATAGGTTACTTGCAAGGATTATTCTTCTTGTATCTTGGGTCACATAGAGGTCGAATACCACACAACCTTTATGGAGTATTACCTCTCCAGGGGGATCTGACCGACTGGTTGTTAAGCCCACGAGGGCCTTTATAACTGATTTTGTTACCTCCAAACATTAGCAGGGAGTCTCAAGTCCCTCTTGGATGAGGCATACCTTCTTTAGTGAGGGAGGCCACTCAGCCACTTTAGCCCGTTTGCATGCATATTGGTCGTTTGTCTTTTTGGTATGCTCTTTGACTACTAGTTGGAATTAGGAATATTTGTTGGGTTTCACCATCATGGATACTGGAGCTTCTTTTTCTCCCTCATTTGTTGCTACCTACCACATGATGCCTATGCATTTCTTGAGGACGGATCCTTCCACTTTTTGCAATGGTGTGCAGAATTACAACACTCAGTTTGCGCCTTGGGCCTCTAGTAATTTTTCTATTGATATGTCTTCACCCGTGCAATCCTATCCTTGGTCCACGTATATGAATCCTAGCATGGGATCCAGTGGCATCATGGATCTGATGCCTAATTTTTCATTTGATATGAGTCGTGTCCCCATGGGAGGTTGGAACCTTCCCCCTTTTGAATCTCATTATAACTATAATCTTCCAAGAGCCAGTGCTCAGATAGGTTCCTTTCCCACTTATTATGCACCACCCACGCATCTGTCTCCCACCATGTTAGTTCCTTCAAACATTTTTCCCATGACTGGCCCTCAGACGCCTTTGGGTATCTCATATGGGGAAAACCAAATTTACGGTTTGGGCTACCCTATTTATGGAACCCCTTCAAAAGGGGGAAACATATATCATGACTCGAATAACTCTTATCTGACCTCGATCCCTTCGCAGGCCTTAGTGATGATGCCCGTCCAAACTTCTTCAAAACATTTTAGTGCAATCTATCACCCTTCTGGGCAGGGATGAGGAGTACACCAAGATCCTTTCTAGCTTGCAATGTTTCAGAATCAATATTTCCTTGAACCTTGGAATCAAATACCTCCATCTATTGCCAGCCTAGTCACTATCAGTCACATTGGTGCTCCATCCCCAACCTCTGCCAGATATGTCGGAGACGGGTCAACATTTTCTACAAATTATGTCGACATCTCGCACCCAACCTCTGCTAATTATGTTAGGGGCACCATCCTTTTCACTCTGAATCATAACCGTGTCACGTCTACAGCCTCTATTCATCATTCAAGAGACAACTCACTTTCCCCTGCTAATTACATCGAGAAGCCTAGACGTCTCAGACGTAAGCCTAAATTTCTTTGTAGGACTTGTGAAGGAAATCACCTTACTTGTTTGTGTCTGGTTACTGTCGAGATACCAGAAGTGTGGGGCTCACCCAAGAGCCCTTCGGATTCAGAGACATCCCAGAAGAAGTTCTCGATTAAATCCCAGACACAGTTCCTATAGGACCATAATCTAGGATGCTTGGCTTGATACTGCTGATTCACCTGTTTTATAATTAACTCGGCATCACCAAAGACTTCGAGTTTCTTTATTTTCATCCTCCTAGCAGCTTCTAATCCTAGCACTAAAGCTTCATACTTGCATACATTGTTTGTAAAATCCACATTCCATTGAAGCCTATATGAAAAGGGGATTACAAATTGATCATCCGGAGCCAAAAGGAGTGTTGTTTCTCCAGCTCCAAGGAAAGATGAGGCACCATCAAAATACATTTTCCATACACCAGTGTTATATACATTTTTTTTTATTTTTTTTTTCTCATTTTTTTCTTCTATACAATTTTCGTCTATATCTACTTCAAAATCGTGATAAATATATAATATACAATTTCCTAAGACTTGGTCAACAATATAAGTTGGATGATTGTTTGGGTTGTGTGGATCACCTACTGTAAATTCCAACCTAGTCTCTCTGTAAAGATGCATGTATTATCCTCCAAAAACTAGAATTGTAGCGTATGTCATATACAGTTGGAGAGATCCTCCAAACTTGGCACCCCATGACCTAGATAATAGCATACCATACTTTGGAGGGATGTCAGCGACCACTACATCCATAAGAATACTTTTAGCAGGTATTTGAGACAAACCTACCACTAGGTCTTTAATCATACCTATGCATTTGACTTTCCTCGAATCAAAATAATATAAGTCACCATAGGGCCTTGTGATTTCAAGACCAAGTTTTTCCATTATTCCCTTTGGCATCACATTGTGGGAAGCTATAGAATCCAACATATAGTTATGGAGAAGGTGATCAAACAGGATTAACGTAATATAAAAGGGGGCCACATTGTCTCTTGCACCTTCGAAGTGTGGACCAAAGACTATGTTTGGTTTGTCATCTTCTAAGTTGATGACGTTGGCTTGGCTTTAGTCTTTGGAAAAGTTAATCATCTTGGCAATTTGTTTTCTGTATATGGGATTTTTAGCTAATTCAACAAGGGGAATAGGAATTTTGATTTTATTTATTTCGTTTTCCAAATTAAAATTTCCTAGGGCCTTGTCGTTTTCTATGTTCGGAGCCTCCATTCCTTTCTTTTCAGCTTTTCATTGTGATGTGGACTTGTTTTCATTTATAGGAGCTTGTGTCTTCAAAGGGAGTGTTTCTACTGGTTCTGACTGGATAGTTTTCATATCAACTGTGTTTTTTTTTGCAGGTTGTTTATCAGCAACTTTTGGAGTTGCCTCATCGGTTTCGCTTCCTGGCAAAATCGTTTTTGTCGAAACATTTGGGAGACTTTTGTTCCTTGGTCTTAAATTATATTTTCCCTGTAGTTCAGTTATGATATCATCTGTGATATCTTGATGTGTGAAATATTCAGACATATTATTGCTAACATGGTCTTCCAATGTAATTTCTTTATTTACAGATCTTTCGTAATCCTGTCTCGATAAATAAGGTGATTTATTATCATCGCCAAGATTATTAATATATTCATCGATTTATTCAAAATCTCCTAGATCTTCCTCTCCAATGATGTTTTCCCTTTTGAAGGGTGTTGGAATTTTTTGATCTTCATTTTTAATTATTTTCTGTGATCCCTGAGGATCAGGATTTCTTCTAAAATCTTTCCCGGGGAAATGATCTCTTTTCGATTTCTCTAGTTCCATTTTTGAGATATTGTTTGAAATTTATCTAATAAACCTATCCATCTCCTTTATTCTATCTCCTGAGGATTTCCCCGATCCTGAAGATCCACCTTGTTCTTTGAATTTCCTATTTTCTTTGTTTCCAGTTTCAGTCTTTGCTTTTAATTTTCCTGATGCCATCATGTTTGATTCAATCTCAAGCGCATCATCCTGCATTTTTGTGAGATCTGTTGATCTTCTTTCTCTCAATAATAAGGTGAATTCGGGATCAAAAGCGCCAGCAAAAGTCACTTTTGTTGCGGGTTGTGAAGGTTTAACCTCAATCGAGATTTTATTATACAACTTGTTGAACCTTTGTGTGAATTCTAGATCCGATTCAGAGTTTTTCTTTCTAAGGGCTCCAAATTCGGTCAAGTAGTAGAGGTGGTCCTTCCTCTCTCCCCATTTTCTAATAAAAGCACTTTCAAGTTCTTCATAAGATCATAAAGATCCATCTGCTACGGATCGGAATGAGGTCCTCACCTGTCCTTCAAAAGTTTGAACGAGGAGTCTAGAATAGACATCTTTGTGTTCTATTCCGAGGATGTCAGCAAATTGGTCGAAAAAGTTTATATGTTCTTGGGCAGTCAGATCCCCTTCCCCTGTAAATTTCGGAAGAATTTTCATATAATTCTCGGGGAGATCATGAAGAGGAACGAGAAGAACAAGGGGAGCATATCTCACAGCTACTTTAGCGAAGATTTTGGGAAGCGGTACTTGACCACATGTTGGTCCTCTAGGGGGACCACCTCCAGCTCCAACACCTCCTTGTGTAACCATGGTTAGATTTGAGGCTGAAGCTTGGAATGTATGAGGAGAAGATTCTCAAAAATATGGGGAGGAAACCTCAGGAAATGAGAATGTATTGTATGAGAGGGGAAGTGAAAGAGATCTTTCAAGAGTTTCTGAAATGTTTAACTGTGTAAAGTCAGGCTGACATATAGTATATGTGGGTAAAAAGACTTGTTTAAGTGATTTTCGCGACTTTAAAATCTTTTCCAGATCGAAGACTGGCGAGGTCTGCTTGTTGTCTGGGTTTTTTCTGGTGTTCTTTCGGCTAATATCCAGTTTAGTTATCGTGGAGTCGCCAAGTGAAAAATATTAGTAGCCTTAGAAGGTTTTATATCCTTGTTCACTATCAAAAATAGAAAATGTCAATGTCGTTCTTCCCAGGGAAAAGATTTGTTTCTTTGTTCCTCGACAACGGTGCCAAAAAGATGTTGTTCCTGAGTTTATACTTTAAGGATGTAAAGTATACTGTCAAGGCATCCGTGAATTTTAAAAAAAGAATAACTTGGGGATAAGAATTGAAAAGGAAGGGTGAAGCAGAATCAATTTCTCAACTGTCTCTGTCTAGCTTCCTGCTATTCTTGGATGCTAATATCTCTCTCCATAGCAACCCATGAATGTTCTAATTTGACCCAGTTAGTTGTTGTTTGTAGAATGGTATTAAATAGGTTCAAGTCAATATTGGTTTGATCTTGAAGGCCAGGTTCAATGTTAGGTTGTATGCTACTTGGAAGAGTCATGGAGGATAAGATTTTATTTAATCATGAAATAATTTTAATCAAATGTTACTTCAAACTTTTAAGAGATGAGAATAGGAAAAACAATTTTGAAATTCAAAACACTAACATAAATACATTTGAGGTCGTTTCCTGGATTTGTAACAATTTGATAATTATAAAATAACAAATAAGTACTACAGAAAAATATGAGGCTTTAATCAAGAAAGAATCTCATATTTCGATAGGTAATAAAGAAAGAAAATGATGTTTCTAATGAAAAGTTAAGTATTAAGGTTCAAATGATTAACAGGTCTTAAAATCACTGATAGCAATTTCAGAGGAAAAGCTGTAAATAATTTGATATCCAAATCAATCTGAACTAGAAATCAAGGATGCAGATAACTTTAAATTGATTATTCATTATAAAAACATTGAACGAAAACACAATAAAGTATAGTAAACAGGGTTGAAGAACACA
>SNQJ01S0104256.1:0-30673 GCA_010110895.2 Picea sitchensis | reverse complement strand
CAAGTACAGTAAGGGACATAAGTGTGGTGAGAAGAAATTATTCTACATGGATTGTGAAGAGGAAGAAGAAGAAGAACAAGAACCATCTCAAGATGAAAACGTAGAAGAAGTTTCATATGAAGAGTTGACTCCCACAATATCGTGTAATGCATTGGCTGCAATTAGCACTCCTCAAACCCTCAAGATTGAAGGATACATCAAAAAGAAAAAGGTAATATTCCTAATTGATTCTGGCATTCTCTATCCAAGTGTCCTTGTTCATCACAATTCTAACATCAGCCTAGAACTCTTCCCCCGTTTCTTCCTCCTCTGAATCCAACTCCACCCCCAGCTCCCCGGCCTCTTCCAGGTCCTTGGGGGGTTTCATTTATTATAAATGTTGTTTGATCCAGTCTGTTGAAAAGCGCATCCAAAACTCTACATTTATTTTTAGCATGTGTTGTAGACACACATAAATTGCAATGCATTGTAGTAGGCATAGGAGTATACTTCTGTAGTATAGGACAATGCCATGACACATGCCCATGTGTCTGAAACATTTCACAATGTTTAGTTGGATGAGTTGTTTGGGTGCCTAGTAAAACATGGTATAGAATCGATGCATGTAATGGTGGATTCAAAGATACTTTCAAAACCCCTCCTAATGGTCTTGGAGGGGGCCCCATCGGATTATCAACAGGTCCCATTCCCCTCATTCATGGGAATTCATTTTCCAGATGCCGCTATGTGTAGAACCCTATGCACCAAACTTGAGGGCATCCTGGTATTGGTATAGTTAATTCTTGAATCTTCTCTGTTAGTGAAAATATTTGTCCCTGGAGTTGCGAAAAATTTGCGTACATAGGAGGTCTAGTCACCCTCATACTCCCCTAATATCCTGCCATGGATTTGATCTTCATCGATTGTTCCAAGGCTTTTGTTAAGGTGTTTATCCATTGTTGTGTCAAAAGAATTATCGTCAGAGGTAGAAATCCATGGATGTACCATTCCCTCTAGTGATCCTCGTGAATTGGATTCTCTAATCTCCCAATAGCGTCCTTACATTTCTGACTATACTCCCATGTAGATTCTACTTCCCTTTGTTAAATATCCCGCAACTCAGAGAGAGCTTGTTTCTCTGACTAAGGTATCTTTAATTCGACAATGAATTTTAGATGCACCTAGGCAAGGGTGAAGGATTTTCCTTGCATCCCAGGCTCAATAACCTTCATGTACCACTTGAGGGCGCGACCTCTCAAGGTAGTCTATAATTACACTAATGTTTTTGCATCGAGAGTCCCTTTGGACCTCCATATGGATCTACCAATGTTGCTCTACATCCTCATCCCCTCTACCCCAAAATTATGGGCAATTAGTGATCAATCCTCCCATATTTCCATCCATTTCAGGTCTTAATGTTCCTATTAAAATGAAACCTAACAACCTTGTTTGTGATATGCCAGGGGGTCCCAATATCCTTCTAGTGTTTACAATTACAAAATGTGACTGGCTGATTGGATGCGATGGAATAAAAATAGCATGAGTATGTAGTATAGAACTTGCCACGAGTATATAGGGAACCTAGGGGACACGAGACTTGGAGTTGTTTCCACTGACTTATGGGTGGGTTTCTTTGATTTGGGGGGTCTCATTTTCTTCCTCTGGAGCAACCTTCTCATCCTGATTCCCAATTACTCCTAATATTGGGGATGAATATTCTCAGTCTTCTGCAAGATCAATACCCACTTCATCTTCCCTTTCTTCTACACACTCCTCTTCTTGTGAACTCACTTGGGGAATTCTTTCTCTCTGCGCTTCTTTCTGATGTAATCTTAGATTGGCCAATATTTCTTGTCTTATTACCTTCCTTAACTCTTTCGTATTTATTTCATATGTTCCGTCTGGTTTGATTTATTTCCACAACACCTAAGATTACTTTGCTTATTTATTTACCTTTTAGTGCCACCACTTCTCAACTATGGAAACTCTCCTCAAGGCTCACTCATTTCTTATTTTCTTCTCTTTTCTATATTGCATTTGTCAAAGAACCCTTTCCCCTTATTAGGTCATGATCCTACCCAAAAATAACCCTACCCCAAGAGCAGGTGTTTAGGATTCCATATAAGTCGATGGAATAGTTAACATCCCCTCCTCCATCAAGAATACTTTGATCCACATGGGAATTTCCCTCAACAGTCTTTCGTGCACACCTTTCTTGAAAATATCTTCTGCCTGTGAAAAATATTGGCTATTCTCAGCTACAAACTCAATGATATATCCTTCCAGAGTTGTGTCAACCCAGAAATCAACCGCTCGCGTAATTTGGTGATCCAACCGATGCAGTGTGTCTATCTTCTATCTATCCCAAGTAAAAGCTTTGTTGATGTTTTCTTTGAAATATGGATCTTACTGCATTTGATCTACCCAATCGAACAAATCTTCCCAAAATTTTACCAAGAATATCTCATATTGTTCATTCGATCTTTCTGAATAAAAGACAGAATATCTTGTAGCATTCAATATTTTATCTCGCAACCTTGCTTCCTTCCATACAAAGGCATCACAATTTCATTCCCACCATAGTTGAAAATCATATCTCTATATTCAAGAAAGCATCCTTCTTACAGTTCCCCTTTAAAGCATCGATCTCGGCAACAAAACCATTTTTTTTGGCGCAAAGTTGTCAAACTAGGGTCCTCTTTAGGTTACCAATAAAAGGCATTGATGTAGTCTCGTGCACTAGGATTTTCATCTTCTCAGGAGGGAATAAGTCTCGCCCAAAGCACAAATGAGATAAGTAAGACAGGGAAGGGTAAGAATAACACTTACCTAGATCCCCTAAGTATCAATATTCATATTAGTCATCCATAAGATAGCTTAAACATATTGCAGTCTCGAAAATCTCCTAACCTAGAAGGGAGAAACAAACTTGTGTAGACAATCATATGGAAGCTATAATCATTAAGCATATCAGAAATAAAATATAACACAACATAACATTCTACAAAATCATAAGGTGAAGTACACAAGATATTTTATTTTTAATTGGGTCTCCAGCTGTATTATCTTATATCAAAACTCTTCTCATGATACATGAGAAGCTTGAGTCAGACATACAAATAGTCATGCCAAATGTAATCAACAATTTCTTCTCAAACAGTATGAGACAGGGTTATCTCAACCTCTTTCCCTCTCTACCTCTACAGTAGTACGTGACTCTCTTACATTTTACAATCTAGTTCCAAAACCCAGTTCTCATTATTCAACTCAATTAATAGAAACAATAACTAGATGCCCTATTACACTCATATGGATTATGTATATAATACGATCCAAGCTTACTAGTTGAGAACCCGAGAGTTATTTCTTCTTCTTGATTCTGTTGAAACCTATTTCTTCAAAATTGGTGTTGTGTTATCCTTCCAATTTCTTTCTGTTCTAACTTCTTCCTATTGCACATTCCCTTTTATCGGCCTTATTTTCCTTCCTTTTCTCAGTTGTCCATCTCTAAAGTCGCTTGCGTAAATTCTATTTAACAAAGAAAAGGGCCCAACAATGAATATTGCAGCAAGAAGTTTGATAATTATTGTTCATACCATGGGATTCATAGAGAGAAAATAGTTCCAGGAACACCACAAGAAAATGGTGTGTCAGAAAGGATGAATAGGACAATCATGGAGCGTGCAAGGAGTATGATATTGCATGCAGGGTTTCCCCTTACCGTTTTGGGCAGATGTTATAAATAATGTTGTTTACTTAATAAACAGAGGACCTTCAAGCTCTTTGTGTGGTGGAATTCCAGAGGAGGCATGGATAGATAAAATGGTAACTATTATTTTTTGAATGCATTTGGTTGTGAAGCATTTGTCCATATTGATAAAGAAAATAGAACAAATATTGAAGAAAAATCCAAGAAGTATACCTTTATTGGATTTGGTGTTAATGATTTTGGTTATCGCTTGTGGGATTATAAAAATAAAAACATCATTAGAAGTAGAAATGTCATATTCAATGAGAAGGTCATGTACAAAGATCAGTTACACAGAAAGAAACAAGAAAAAGAAAAACCAGAATACATAGTGCTTGATGAGATCACTGAAAAAGAAATTCCAAAGGTACTAGAAAGTCAAAATGTAAAACAACAAGAGTAATAGGTACCTCAAACTCCTGCAAGTGTTGTTAGAATATCTACCAGGTTGATTAGACCCCCTGAACGATACTCTCCTTCATTGTATTATTCATTGTTGATTGATTCTAGTGAACCATAAACTTATGAAGAGGCAATGAAGGTAGAAACTAAAAGGAAGTGGGAGAAAGGAATGAAAGAGGAAATGGATTCCTCGGTAAATAACCATAATTGGGACTTGGTTCAGTTTCCTATAGAAAAAAGATCATTGCAGAATAAATGGGTTTACAAGTTGAAGGAAGAAGATGGAGGAAAAAAGTGGTACAAAGCTAGACTTGTTGTAAAGGGGTTTTCACAAAAGAAAGGTATATATTTTGATGAAATATTTTCTCCTATTTTTAAAATGACTTCAATTAGGACTATTTTAAGTCTTGTGGAATTAGAAGATTTGCATCTTGAACAATTAGATGTAAAAACAACTTTTATCCATGAGGATTTCGATGAAGAGATTTATATGCTTCAGCCACAGGGGTATGATGTCAAAGGGAAGGAAAATTTGGTATGTAGGTTGAAGAATATCTTGTATTTCCTAAAGCAAGCTACAGGGTAGTGGTATTTGAAGTTTAACAGTTTTATGACAAAACAAGGTTATAGTAGATGTCATTCTGATCACTGTGTTTATTTTAAAAGTATAGAAAATGGAAGTTATATTATCTTTATATTTTATGTATATGATGGGTAAACTATATGTAATAATTTCCCTTAATTAAATTGTCCACCTGAGGTAAGTAAACTTAGAGTTGTGACACAGTATGAGTCAAGGGAGAAAGAAAATCTAACAGAAAGATTATGTAGCTAAGAAGATGGTCTACCCTAGGGATCAACACTCTTTTCAATTTACAATTATACTTTAAAAGATGACTTTTAAAATCCATTTAAACAACATATTCTATGTTAAATATACAAAGAAAACTTTAACTAATAAGCTTTAAGCAATCAAGGACTATGAACTATTTAATCTGTCTCTGAGTAAGAAAATAACAAATAATCTATCTCTGAACCATTTAATCTGTCTATGAATAAGAAAATAACAAATAATCTATGTCTGAACTATTTAATCTATCTTTGAATGAACAAGCATTCTTTGAATAAGTAAATAATCTGTCAAAATTATCTTTACAAGTGAACTCTATTCTTAAAGAGAAAAATCACAATTATTTCTATCCAGCAGAGAATAAACATTAATCTAGCTAACTAAAAGAAAGAAAAGAAAAAACTCACAATTATTTCTATCTTGCAGAGGATAAACACTAACCTATCTAATTGAAATCAAGAGTTTTGTGATAGTATTCAAATGTCATGATTGTTTCTATGGTGGAGAATTACATCACGATATAATCTAATCACTAATGACCATTCAAGTGGAATTAAGTCAATGCTAACTTCTACAAAGAAATGAAGAGTATGGATAAGGTAGTCTATAGAAATCTTTTCCATCATAAAATCAACATTAGATGTTCTTCTAATCAATGTCATCTACCAACATTGTACAGAAGAGATTCAACATCAATCATTTGATCTATCACACTAATATTGGAAAATACTTGGTTCAGAATCAATAATTCAAGCAAACCTACAAACTCATAACTAGTACTAATTAGAAATCATAATTCAAATTCATAACTAGGATCTCATTAAAAATCATAACTCAAAATTATAACTAGGATACCATTGAAAATCATAACTTAAAATCAACTTCTATATTATCATGTTGATGCTAGAAATAGGGCTAACAAGTTGTGCACACCTACATAGAGTATTTGAAAATTACAACTTAATAAATGAACATTGTCTAAATAGATACTCTGCAAAGTGATTTACAACTTTATGAAACAAAGAAAAAAGACATGATAGTATAATTAAACAACTTCCAAACAAGTGAACTACAACCTGTAGGAAAAGTGTTAAGAATATAAATATAAACAAGTAAACATGGATGTCCACAAATGATCTGTGATACATACAAAATTCATGAAGCAAGCTACAATTTAGAAGAGATATACAATGATATGATTTCAGAAAGCAGTTCAAATTTACAGAGATATATACAGTGATACAAATTAGCAAGCAATTTAAAATTGGTAAATGATAAAATACAAATATGAAAATACAAATATATACTGATATGAACAACTACCTAGACCACTGGTGGCCCCCCCAGAAGGTCGTGGCACTACTTCACTAGAAACACACAGTCACAAAATCAACACAACATTGGTATTAATCATCAAAATTAGAGTTTACAACCAATTTGAAGATAATGTTTGTGTATATAAATAAAATCTCATCTCTCTTTATGGCATATGAAACCAACATTTATAGAGTTATGTAGAGCTTGACAAGTTGACCATTGGAAGGTTCGACACTCTCTAAAAACAGAAATGCAATAAATTCCGTTAACAGAAAGCATCTTTCCCAACAGCCTTGTGTGCTCAAAATAGCAGCCACTGCAACTACCCAAGTCTGAATGTGGCGATCTCCATAGTTGGAGGTCGTGAATGGGCACAAAACCCATGTTATTGATTCGTCCATCGAATACTGCTGAGGTGATAACCTCCAACTCCACTATGCTCTGAGTTTCAAATGGAATGTTGGATCAAGTGTCAGATGGAGGTCCAGACAAAGGACTTTATGGAAGGTTGGATCAAATTTTTGGCCTGTTGCAAGCAAACAAGAAATGCTAGAACATTGTAATCATCCAACTGAAGATGAATTAACATAAAACCATTTAAAAATGATGATTACACATACCTCATGTTGTTCCATAGTGAATTGATATACAAATCTTGATAATACCTTTAAAAATGGCTAAATAAGAGCATAGAATGTATAATTTTTGTATGCAAAATGGATTTTCTCATTGGAAAAACAATCAAAACACCAAATAAACATTTCTCCCACGCTTAAGAGTTTGTAGGTCCCTCTTCAAAAAAAAATGGATCACCTAACATAGCTATACTCGTGAAGGAGGGGGTGGATTAGCTTTAGAATCTTCTCCCTCGTGCTCTGGGGACTTTGTCTTAGGCCTTTTAAGATGTTTCAATTGCATCCTGAGAATGTGATTCGTGGTAGTCATCTGATCGACCAATCAATAAAGAGAGTTTAATTTTTCTTGCAGGACAAAATTGTCATGGTGTAAATGTCGATCTGCAATCTCTCATTTTTCCAACTGTTGAAGTAGTTGAGCATTCTCTTTTTGCAATTTCTCAATAGTTGGGGTTTGATCAGATGGGTCAAGAGAGGAAGGCTTAGACTCCTTGATAGATGAAGAAGGTATATCAACTTTATAATATATTGTAGGCATCTGTGAGGAGGGAGTAACAATTTTTTTGTGAGGAATACTTGGTGTAATAGGTTCAAATTTGATCTCTTTATTAGGCTTAGACTCCTCTGCAAAAACTTCTTTAAGTTTTTTATGGGGTCTCTCATGTTTGGAAGATAATTGAATAGGATTCAAAGTACTTGGAGGTTTTATATTGGGCTTGCGACACATACTTCAAGTGCTTCCTCGAAAGGATTTCCCCTTGAATCGATTAGCTCCTCTCCTCTTTGTAGGAACTGAAGGAAAATCTTGATGAAATGAATCTTGTAGCTTCTTAGGTTTAGAATCAATAGTTGTTGAAGGAAATTGGGAATTATCAGTAGGATTCTTAATTTTCTTACCAGATAAGGCTACAGGGGAATCAATAATTTTTTTGGATTTCTTATCAGACAGGGAGATAGTTTTAACTGAAGGGTTTAGAGTTTTTAGAGAGTGAGGATTGGGTGGGGTGAAAGCCCCTAAATTGACCGATTTCTTGCTTGTCTTAACTATGAGATGGGGATTCGAAAATTGGTAGAGGAAATGTTCCCATGTCTTACTCTTTCAATTCTGATATAACAATCAATTTAATGAGGCCATGGTGAAATAAACTATTGTGACGTTTGGCCAAATTTTTACAGACCTAGGAAGGCATCGTCTCGAGGATTTTCAAGAAATAGAAGGGAAAATTCATGGTTTTGTTGAATTGAAAATGGGCCAAAAGACGGAAATGACGAGCTTTAAAAATAAATTACCTACCTTCACAAGTGATGAGTCTGGTAATTACGATTATAGGGTTGATCAATTCGTCTTTTATCCACTCTTTCAAATACCCTTTGGCTCGAAAGACATTTTGGTATTCAGGCTTCAACACCCTATTATAACTTGGATGTGAAAGTTGATGGTGTTTGAACCATCGATCCCCAACTCATGGAAATTTTGTGGCTGAGGGAACAGATTCCTCAGAGACTAAAAATATGAGAGTCCCTACGTGAGAAAGTATCCCATCAAACCCAAGAGAAAATTGGAGAGAGAATCCATAATCATGCCCCTGCATACTAACCAGGAACGATATCCAACCAGCGCGCAGGAAGACTTCTCGACACACTTCAAATTCTGCAATGGCTAGTACCTCAGTGTAGGAGGATGGTTCATAATGGTTGGGCATGGTTATAGAGAAAGGGATGAGCAGGAGGCCAAAATCGGGAAGAGGGCGAGCACGACACAACAAGAAGAGGATGAGTGAAATAGACAAGGTATGAGAAATCGAGACATAGTACATATTTCTTAATGAAATTGCGATGGAAATGGTTGAATCGTGAGTGAATTCATCATACATGAATGCCATGTGTGATCATAATTGCGTTGAGTTTCAATTAGAATGGTGTGTACATTGGAGATAAAACAAAATCGTGTAATAAAATAGATCAATGTCTAAGTCCTCAACTTGGACATTTGATCATAAAATGCATTTAGAATTTTAATTTGATCACAAAAATGAAATTTGAAAAATAAATCATTTAATTCATCTAATTCATCACAAAAACATGCATAAATCAATTTGAGTGATCATACCTGAACGCGATCGTGATAATTTATATTGTATACAATACCTCACTCGATCCTCCATATGGAACTCCATCCAGACCTCCAGATGGCACTCCATTCAGTCCTCTGGAGGGAACTCCATCTAGTCCTCCCGTGTAAGTGGAAATTATCCCATAGTAAACAGACATTCTCTCATAGAAATTATCTTGGAAAATTTATAACAGGCATGGAGAATAGTAGCATGGATAGGATAAGATTACCCATTTTTTATTTCCTTGTCATCGATATGTAACAATTCAAACAATTGTTCCTCTTTTCATAGGCTTGTAATACATATGGCAGTGGGTATTTAGCAGTTGTTATCAATCTATACTTGTCACAAGGAACATTTAAGTATAAGAAGTCTTCCATTGCATAAAAATAAATAAAAATGCACATCAGGATTATAACACACAAAGTCATGTCAGCAGTATAAAACTTATCATACCAATACAAACAACTGTTGATATAATAGCCCAAAATATTGTAAAAACAATATGACATAATTTTTACAGAGATTATACTTCCTCTTCTCATGAATTGTAATACATATGGAACTATTTATCATTTTTCATCTTAGGAAACCCCTCCCCCACTCCTAAGTATTGTGACAGCTCACAATCAAAGATATAGGAAACTAGTCAATTCTCGCAATAGCCTAAGATTTACAGTTTTCCAAGTGTAGAGATAAATTTCACACATTAGTCTGACAAGACAATTAAAATATGGCCCCACCTGTAGGACATAACATCCTACATATAGTTAAGAAGAGGTAGGTGAGAGAGTCTTAGGATTGTCTTAATGTTAGTTCTCAATAGTATATTGATGGAGTTCATTTACCTTTGCTTAACCATGCATACTTCTTTTCAGCTTTACCTACAAGTAGTGTCGTACATTAGGATAAGTTTTAAGATTTAGGAATTTTATTTATTGTTTGTCAGATCATCACCATATCTATGTAGAATGCCCCACTGCCAGCAAGCTTGTTCAGTACTCCAACGGGTTTACCTAGTCATACCATAGGATGGTTCCCACTACCAGAAAACCAGTTCAGTATCCCGACGGGTTATCCTCTTACACCCTTTTACAACAGAGACTGGTCCACCATCTTTTAAGATTTGTATATAAATATTTATTTTTGCAAGAAGATGGGGAGGCAACTCTAAATTATTTTTATTTTAAACTGGGATGGTATTTAAGTTAGAGGATGAATATTCTTTATGTATTCCTTATAGGTTGTCCTGATGTAAGGGATACTTAAGTGGGCATAGAAAATCTAAATATATGGTATAATCAATCATTTTTAATGTGTAGTGGATGGTACCATTGGAAAATAATAGAAAAGTATCTTTGGTCTCTACTCACTTTCTTCTTTGTTTTTGAAGTTATATTGATGTTTCCATGGTTAACCACTAATCAGACCTTCATTCTACTCTTTCATAAAGATACATTAGTAACCTACTCAAGGTTCTTGCAGAAATTGTACTAGTAACCTTTAGGTTTGATAAGACAAAGTGTCACTTCCTTATATCCTCTAGTGGTGGAGGTTATGAGAAATTGACATGAAATATTCCTTGAGAGAAAGGAAAATAGAAATCATGTAAAAATGGCTAATTTAAAGCAGTAAATTTCTAAGCATAGTAAAAATTCATTATCAAATGGGTGCTTAAGAAGACAACAAAGTTTAGATATAGAAACATCTTCTTCTGAAGTAAAATACTTCCCTTTTTGTCTCCTTGGAGTTGTCCACTTGTGGTTAGATGAACACCTGCAGAAATCTCTAAAATTGTTTATCAGGGAAAAAAAAAAAACACACACACACACTTTAAAATATTTACATATGTACAATCAGAAATCAAAAAGTTTCAAGAACATGGGAAGGGAGAAGAAACTTCCCCATCCACCAAGGCCAATTCCTTGTTATCTTACATGACCTATAGAAAATATTCTTTGAAAATGGGTCTGTGGTAAATTTTAAGTCGGTCTCCATTTACTACGAAAGAGACTTGTCCATCATCAATTTGTTTTATCTTAATAGCCCCATTATCATACATGGTAACTACCTTATAAGGACCCAACCATCGAGTGGTATGTTTGGATCTAAAATTTTGAATCAAGAATCAAACAAAAAATCCCAATCACCAAAATGAAATTGTTTCTTTTTGATAAATTTATCATGCCACTTGCTACTCTAGTTTTGAACTAAAATTGTCCGTTGGATATCATCTTGTCTAATCTCAACCAATTCGTTCAATTGTATGGATCATTTTTTTTGTGCCTCATCTAGGTCTAATCCCAATTTTGAAGCAATACAGAAAGTCCTTACTTTGAATTCAATTGGTAGAAGTACTTGTTTTCCATAAACTAGCTCGTATGGGGTATGCCCAGTGGTGTTTCTCTAGGTGGTACGATATGCCCACAAAGCCTCTGGAAGTCTATCGATCCAATCTCTATGGTGTAATTGGAAATTTTTGGTTAATATAGTTTCCAATAATTTTTTTGTTGACACTACTTGACCATTATCTTGTGAGTGATATGGAGAAGACTTATGATGCTTTATCCCATATATTTTCGTTAATTCCTTCATCAACTTAGAAGTGAATTTTGTAACTTGGTCTGTGACAATCTCATGAGGAACACCAAAGAGGGTAAAGATACATTCATAAATGAACTCAACAATATATTTTTCAGTATCCCTAAACAAGGATTTTTCCTCTACCCACTTGGTGACATAATCTGTGCAAACTAGAATATAATTCTTCTTACGAGACATGGGTGAAGTTGGTCCTACAAAATAAAGGGCCCATTTCTCAAAAGGTTCTATCATAACTTGGGCATGTAAGGGAATTTCATCAGCTGATATGGGTCTTCCTATCCTCTGACAGCTATTGCATCTTCTCACATATTTGACAGCATCCTTAAAAATGCTAGGCCAATAGTAACCTAAATGTAAAACCTTATATGTTGTACGTTTATAGAAAAAATGTCCACCACATTCCATCATGAAAATTTTGTAGGATTTCTAGTATCTCATATTCTTGGACACATCTACTAATAATAAAGTCTAGTCCAGTACCAAAAAGTTCATGGAAAACCCAGGAGTAGTTATCACTTTGTGTTATAATTCGATGTTTTTCATGAGGTGATAAATGAGATGGTAAATTTCTAGTAGCCAAATAATTTTCCATGTCTACAAACCATGGAGTGTTTATAGAGATGGAAAAGAGATGCTCGTCTGGAAAACTATCATCAATAGGAATACTATCACCCTCATGATTAATGCATGAGAGAAAATCAACTACTAAGTTCTCTTTTCCAAGTCGGTCAAGGATGGTGATATTGACCTCTTGTAATAACAGGATCCACCAAGTTACTTGACCATTGGTAATAGGTTTGTTTATGAGAAGTATAATGGAAGAGAGATTTGTATGTACAAATAGCTCATATCTTGTGATATAATGGCGAAACTTATTGATGCCATGGACAACTGCCAATAATTATTTTTTGGTGGTTGTATATTTTATCTCGATAGGGGACAAGTTCTTACTCACAAAGCAAATGGAATAGGATTGTTGGTCTTATTTTTTTCCTAATAATCCTACTATTGCAGTATTGAAGGCATCAATGGATATATGAAATGGAAGGGCCCAATTGGGTCCCCTAAGAACTAGTGACATAGATAATTTATCTTTTAGATTTTCAAAGGCGGTTTGACAATGGTGAGTCCAAAGAAAATCAAAATCTTTTGTAATCAATCCAAACATTGGTGCAACAATATTTGTAAAATTCTCAATAAATCATCGGTAGTATCCAGCATGTTTAAGCATTATTCTTACCTCTTTTTGAGTCTTTGGACATGGAATTTTGATGATCACCTCAATATTAGTAGGATCCACTTTAATCCCTTCAGATGAAACATGGTGCCCCAAGAATACTCCTTCAGTCCATAACATTTTACACTTTTCATGACTTAAGGATAGATTCATTTCTTTACATCTAATAAGAACTTTCTTCAGATTATCTAGGGATTCCTTATAATTTTTACATTATACTATAAAATAATCCATATACACTTCCACACAGTCATGAATGAGGTTAACAAATATCCCTAATAATTCTCATCGAAATTTGGCAGGAGCATTACATAAACCAAATGGTAATACCCTATAGGCATAGGTGCCCCAAGGACAAGTGAAAGTAGTCTTGTCCTGATCCTTAGGTGCTATGAGAATTTGGTTGAATCCGCTATATCCATCTAGGAAGGAAAAGTATCGCTTCCCTGACAAGGTATCCAAGACTTGGTCAATGAAGGGAAGAGGAAAATAATCGTTTAGAGTGGCCTTATTAAGTTCCCAGAAGTCAACACAAATTATCCATTTTTTGGTTACTTTCTTTGGAACCACTACAAGCAGGGATGCCCATTTAGTGTCAAATATTCGATAAATAAAAACACCATTTAAATAAATCCATGTAGATTCGAATTTCCTTGGGGGAACAATCAGCTCCGACGAGAATATTCTTCATGATGCTAGGGGTCCTGGAGATATCAATAGGTAACATTTTAGTGATGGTTTCCATATTACCCTTGGCATAAACATTGTGTGTAGCCAACGGGTTGATAGGACAAGACCTATCTCCAATCATAGTCATAGTGAATTCTCTTGCTTCAATTCTTCTTAACTCTAAGAGGAAATAAGATATGTGATGGAGATCATCCCAAGGTCTATCCGGACTAGTCATTGCTTCAATAATCGCTTCGTCTAAGGGAAAGACTAAGTCTAAAGAATTAGTATCAACAAGGGAACCTTGATCCCAAGTAGGCTCGAGAATCAGATTTAACTCCTATGCGGGAGTCGGATCGGGGTCGACGGAAGCTTGCTGGACTATTGAGTACACAACTTTGGCCACACGAAAGGGCATGGACATACCTTGGTTCCCTATCCCTTCCATTATGGTTGATGGGGAAGGAAGAGTCCACAAATCATTGAAGTAAGTCGTAAGAAACGACGAGACTTGAAAAATCTCAACCTTAGGTTGGTCTGATATGAACTTAACATCATTGTAAGGAGGCAAGTAATTGAAAGTACCCATCAAAGGTTGGCACAAACCAACCCCTATGTTGAAGATGTCGGGTTGAGGGTTATCAATCATCGAGACCATGGATGCCCCTAATGAAGGTCAGGATGGGAGAAAGACAATGGATCAATGGTCACAATCCAACCCTCGTGTGGAAACAACAAGACCCACAAAACTATAGTGACCACGACTTGCATAGAATAGGTCCAAATCCTTCCTAACAAGAGATTGTAGTTGAGAGACATATCGATCACTTCAACCTCGACGCACACGGTCTTCCCTCCTAACTACATGGGGAAATAGGGGATGATGCCATGTGGTCGAAACAAATGACCGTAAAAAGCGGTAAGAATATTTGGTGACAGAGACAAAATGGGTTGGCCTATGGCCTTCCAACATGCCAAGGACATCACACATGTTGAGGCACCCTCATCAACCACAGTGCAGAAAATGTTCCCGGTAAAAATTTTGTGGTGTAAGCCATTACTATTTGAAATGCCACGTGGTAAGGGAGATGAGGTTTTAAGTCGGTCATATCAAGCATGATTGTACTCGAATTACAAGTCTCAATAGATCCTAAGGTGGCTAACAGATACTTTCTCTGGGAAGGGTATCTCTGGAGGACCTCCAAAGAAGACATCGCACAAGGGGTTTGAGACAAATCCTCCACCATAGAGTAGTTCTGGGTGGCCCTTGCATTTGGATTGTGAGAATCTTTATTGAACACACATTTTGGGATGTGTTTCATTGTTTATTCCAACGTCTTATTGATTTGGAGAGGAAGAGGCAGGTTTTCAACTTCTTTATTCTTCTCAAGGGTGTTTGGCATTCCGTAATCATGAACACTAGTCGATATATAGACATCACCTTTCATCATATACACATTCACAGATGAAGGATTACTTAAAGACAGAGGGGGTCCTTGACTACCCCCATCCGTGCTCAGAGAGTCTTGAGTTAAATTTTCCCCATGTTGAAATGGGTTTGTTAACACAACAGGTTGTTGTTGCACCAATAAATTTTGGGCCTCTGCGAGCTTATGGAACTAGTGATTTGGGTGGTATTATGTGCATAGGTTACATGAATACTTCGAATTCTTATTTTCTGTGTTTCCCCCACCATCATTAATGGTAGGTTTCTTCTCCCCCTTACCCTTCTTTCACTATTTCTTCTTTCTGTCAGGCTTCTAGGTGGCCTTTAGGTTTGTTGATTGCACATTGTGTACATCCGACGTTTGGGTAGGGGGGGAAACCAGACTAGTGGTCTGGCTGGCCGCTTTCTGTTGTATCGACAATTGTTGTAATTGTTTTGAGAGCTGATCAGCGGGCTTCATTTGTGATGAATAGATAATACCATCAACATGTGGTCTAGCTCTCTGTCTGGTCTTGTCAAGTATTGACCGTGGTGCATCTAGAAAATTTTTGTAAAGTAAACCAAACTGAGAGTAAATCAACTCTAGTTGTTGAGCTCTCATTATTGCACCTTCTTCAGAAAACACTCCTTCCATTGCGACATATTTGGATAACTAAGGTACCAAATACTTAAGGAACCACTCAGGCAGGAATGTTGGTGGGACTGACACTTTTATCAAACTCTTTTGGTGTTTCCATTCTCGGATGTGATCAGAGATATGGTCCACCTTTGTTTTCTCAAAGTTGGCCATCAATTCGATGTCGGCGTAATATCTCACAGGTAATTGGAAATGATTTAAGAAATCCATTGCTAATTCGCCGAAGGAAGAGTATCTTGAGAGGTCGATCTCAATGTACCATTTCGCAGAACTCCCTATGAGAGTGCGTTGAAATAAACGCAACTGGATGGAGTCGTCTTTCAATGAATTGGACGAGCACCAAATATGAAAGGTAATCACATGATCACCTTGATCTTCATTAGGCTTATCTTCAAACTTTGGAATTTCCAAAGGCAAGTTAGTCGACATAGAAGGCTAACGCGGATCGTGACAGATAGGGTCATTGAATAACCTTGTCAAGTCTGGAAAATGCAAAGTTGCCAAAAACGATAGTTTGGATTGTTGATTATAAGCATGGAAAAAGGGGCCTGGAGTTTGACTAGCACCAGGTTGCCAGGAAAATTTAGGTTGGTGGCCAGGGTTTTGGTAAAAACCATGGCCATGACCAACGTATGGATTCTACGCTTGTTGAGACATCATCGGTTGACTCTTGTAATAGGACATAGAAGGTTGGGATTGCATTGCATTCCAAGGATTTTTGGAAGGGTTGCCCCCTGTCGATCCGACAAGCATAGGTCCTAAGCCTTGCACGTGGTTCCATTGACTATGGAAGGGGTTTCCCCCAGTCGACATCCCTGACAAGGAAACTGATCCCTGCCATGGATTCAAAGGTCCTTGTGAGGAAGGAATTCCTGGGTTTGCCCCCTGTGCAGGAATAGTACCCTGTATAGGATTTTGTTTTCCATAACCGGGGTTGCCCCTGGCTGAGACGGTAGATGACGAGAAATATTTGTTACCAAATGTTCCAAGCAAAGAGAACGACGTCAAACCTATCGGCATGCTACAAGAAGGAAGTCCTTGACTACCTGATCCAAATGAGCTAAAGTTTACATTCAGCCTAGCAGAATGCTGGTGAGAACCACCGAGTGAAGGGGTTGAAGGAGGTATATTATGCCCTCTGTAAGGGAGACCATTATAGGAAGCTGAAGTACCCCCATAGGTCCTTGTAGAGAAGTGTTAGAGATCCCTGCCCCTAGACCTAAAGTCTGTAGAGTTGAGTAGGAAATGACAGAGTTTGTATCGAAGCCAGGAATCCTGTATGAGAATGGAGGGCTTGTCGCACTCTGGGTGAAAGGAGTAGTGATTGTTGCAATAGACGGAATCAGACCATTTCCCAAGGTAGAGGTGATCGGGACCATGGTGGTCTAGATCGACGATGGTTCGTTTGGAGGTGGAACACCCTCTGTAGTGACAGTCATAGAGGGAATATGAGAATTCCCTGAAGAAGTCGCATCATTTGTTTCCATTGCTTCTTGTGACACTATTTGGAGATTGTAAGGATAAACCTGTACAATGATGGGCGTCGATAGATCTATGTTCGGAGGTTTGTACGGACCAAGAGATTCTGCTCCAAGGTCTGAAATGGTTGGTTCCTATGTAATTGAATTTTATTCTCTCGGATATGGGTTGGGCACAGTTTCCTGTGACTCGGTCACCTCAAAATACCCTTGTTGGTCTATTCTTCGCCTTAGCGGTGGTGAGGGTGGCACGGGATTAACTATTGGTAGGCCAAGAATCCTTTGTGACTTGTGGAGCTCCTGATCCTCCACTGTGTGAGACTATCAATGAAACACTAGGGATTTCTATTAATGTTTAAGAACCAGCACACACTAGAAAAAGTCCCTATGAGATAAGACAAGAAGATCACTAGCTAGTTGGAAGAACAGTTACACCAACCAACACTAGAGCAACTTACCAGTGCAAGTGAAACTTGAATACGGAAGCACCCTCCAAGTATACTCTGCAAAGCGTGGCCCGATGTCTTCCCTAGGTACCATGGTATACCCCTGTAGTCACCTGTGTTAGTCTCTAAAATAAAGGAAACTAGGTTGTCAACGCGTGAACAGTCACCAGGCGGGTACAGTCGACAGTCGAGTGGACCGCAATGAGTAGGGTATCAAGCCTGAAACCTATCAAGGGTATCAAAAGAAAGTGTTCTGGAATACAATTGAGGACCTCGAATATATTTAAGACCCATGAAGCTTCATGGCAAATGCGATCAAAGAAATCCCAAGATAATCCCTCTATATGCGTTCCCACTATGCTTGATCCGTCTTTGGAGGGGTTATCTCCACTACCTTTCTGCACAGGACCTCGTGTTTAGCCCCTGTGTTAAAGGAGGGTCCCAGATAACTTTCACAATACTGGACTTTTTAGCACTCCCTATCATAGACTCTTATGTTTGTTTTTCTAGCCTTGAAGAGTTTTCTCTCCAATCCTAAATCAAGGCTCTAGCTTAGACTAGTTTATGGACCCTAAAAACATAAAGTCTAGTTGATTTTAATTAATCATTAATTTTTGTGTCTTATCTTAATTCAAAGGAAGAGGAAATGAAACTAGTGATGTATTTGGGAGACGAAGAAGAAAACAAATAGAAAGATGTAAACAAAATTACTTCTTCTTGACAAATTCAGATTTGCACATTTAAGCTCTTTAACCAACTTTTCAAAATACTTTTTTTTCTAAGATCTTTTAACAGAAAACTCAAAACAATATTTCGCTCGACTATGAGCTACTTATTGTCCTAATTCAATCAACCAAGAACTTACGAAATCATTCTTTTTCTTGATTATTAATGAAAACAACCAACTACTTAACCAAACAAAGAAAGTGAAATCTATATTTTTTTTTATTATGCTTCCAAAAAATAAAAAAAAAAAAAAAAAAAAAAAAAAAAAAAAAAAAAAAAAAAAAAAATAAATTAAATCTATTTTTTATTATTTTTTTTTTTTTTTTTTTTTTAAAATGTATTATTTTCTTCTTGTTTGAAGAAAAAGGGGAAAAATAAAGACCAACTACTTAACCAAACAAAGAAAGTGAAATCTATATTTTTTTTTATTATGCTTCCAAAACAAGAAATTTTAAAATGTATTATTTTCTTCTTGTTTGAAGAAAAAGGGGAAAAATAAAGATGAGATGAAACAAATAAATGAATTCTAGCCCACCTGCGGATCACAGGGAGTCACTGACCAAAACCAAAAAGGCTTATTTGAAAAGACTCGCAGACTTGTCTCAAACCCTATAAAGAAAATAGAAGAAATCTTTGAAAAAAGAAAAGCTAAACTGAAGTAAAACCTAAGCTACAAATTGTTATAACAGAGACCAGGAATGGATCAAGAAAACCCCTAGGAAGTACAACTTTTGACATGGAATATAATGACTACCCCTTATTAAAAAAAAAAATCTCAACACAAGCACGCTACTGACACTTCAACAACCAGTGTATGTACGCAGACTGTCCAAAGCTAGGGCACATATGTATGCCTACAGGCTCACTGCAAGTCGCGTACACCTATGTAACTTCTCAAGAATGAAAACTAACAATCCAACAAACCAGGTAGGGAGTACTGGTATTGAAAACCAAAATCCATTAAAGACAAAGAAACTTATTTTGATAAAGAAAATGCTAATATGAGGTTATACCTAGGCTACAAACTGCAACAATAGAGACCAGGACTAGATCAAGAAAACCCCTTAGAAGGATCACTTCTGATAGGGAAGAGGATGACTGCCTCTCCTTTTAAAAAAAGATTTTCTTAACTAAGGCACGCTACTGACACTTCAACAGTTGGTGTATGTACATAGTTTGTCGAAGGGTAGAGCATGTATATATGCATGCAGGCCCTCTACAAGCCGTGTATACCTCTATAACTTCCCGAAAAAGAAATAAGCAGTCAAGAAATGAAAGTAGGGAGTATTGGTATGGAAGACCAGAATTCCTACAAACTTAGACTCTTGTTGAAACTTAGAAAAAGGTAATCAAACCAATTTAAAACACCCAAAAAGTATCCCCAAAAAACCCTATAGATCATCCCTAGTACAGTCACCAATTCTTATGTGGGTGGGAAAACCCCCTATGGACTAGCACTAAGGGTTCTTTAATGCATGCACAAATAATCATCTAAAGTCTCCTACATTTTACTATTATCCCAACATAGACCCCACATTCATGCATAAAACACAAGGATACAAGAATCTGGTGTCGATCCTTTTGCGTTCGGTTTCTCCTCAACTGCAAGTCTCCTCCCAAATCCAACTTGCATTCACAAACAGACAAACAAAGAAATACGAACATGCATATTATATATTAATTAGTGGGTTAGATGTTCTAATAAAATATAAATCAAAACCGAATATTGAACACCTCATATGGCGGGACAGGAAAAGTAATTCTTTCTATTAACCTCACAAAAGTCACTTACAATGGTGATATCGACTACTGCTCCTTGAATCCGGTCCTAGGATTCTCTTCAACTGTGCACCAACCTCTTCTAGATATGCTTCTCCTCTTCAATTCTCACAAAATGGTTGCAAAAGATTGGGGCAAGGGGAATACAAAAAAGGGCAGAGTTTCTTTGCCCTTATTTTTCTCCTTTTAAAATGGGACCCCTACCTCTTCTTTTATAGGCTAAAAGAGGGTAGTTATCTAGTTGAGTGACCGAATATGGGTGGTCAAATAGTGTAGGCAATTACCCAAAAATCTGTATTCCGTTTGCAACTTTCTATTTTATTTTTTATCAGTATATGTGAGCTGTAATGGGTCAGCTAGCATATATACGCAGGAAACAATGGTGCAGGGTGCGTACATCTTCAAAAGGATGGTTTTGAGAAGATATGTTCAAGGGTGGCTTGGAAAAAATAGAAAGTGATATGGCCTGATGCTAGGTATGCATGTCTAGTGAAAATTAGGGTTACAACAAGTTGTTACTATACTTAAATAATTATACCCATTTTAAACTCGTTACAAAACACTCAATGAAAGAAAGCAATAGAGTATTCAACATCAATCACACACATGAAGTATACAGAAACAAACATTCCAGAGGAAACCCATAAAGGGAGAAAACCTATCTTCTTCGAATGATAGGCAGTCTTTTTATGTTCTATACATCATCTATCTTTGAGGACCAACTCAATGTGAGGCTACCACCTCTGTTTTACAAGCTGCAACATGATGAGAGCACCAACTCTCTAGTTTCTCTAGCACCCACTAGAAGGAAGCACCAACTCCCTAAATGTTCTAGCACCATATGGATGGAAGAACCAACTTCCAGTCACACAGGCACCAACTTGTACAACAGAGAACAATAGTTATCCCTTGCACCACCCTACCACCCTGGTTTTTCCGGATGAAACCAGATGGAAGCTACAACTCCCTATGTTCAATAACCCACTTGAAACTCTGAGGACAACAGTCCTCCCTAGAACCACCCTACCACCCTGATATATAAATCTTTGCTTTCTGAAATTTATTATAGTGATACAGTATTTATCAATGGCTTACCAGTCTCATCATTGTTCGACTACACTTCTCTTCTCTTCCTACATCAATGTGTTCCTGCACACATCTTCTTGTKCTTAAGTTCTCGTACAATTTGTTGTTTTCACCATTTCTTCTYTGTCCACATTATGTTCTTCATATCTKCATCTTTCATGCTATGTTCCTGATGTCTCATTGATCAAATACAGTTCAACTTGTTTTACCGAGAAATAAGAACCTCTCTCTATCATGACATTTTTATTTTACTCTTGCTCTCATCATCCATTACACTCCACATCTCCAACGCTCAAGTCGAGAATCTCATAAACGTTCAATAATAATGCTTCCAATGCTCAAGAAAAATGATTCAACCACTCAAGAACAATGATTTAGTTAGTGTAACTAAATCATAACTGATCAAGAAATCATGAGATGAAACAACAACCCTTCGATCAGATTCTGTTTGATCAGCGTCGTTGGATTATTCAAGCAAAGGCCTTTTTGAATTTCCAATGTGTAACCTCTGATGTGGAGCCCAACAACACGAGCTCCTTTCCATATCTTCCATTGATGTGAACTTGGGCGATGGTCTCACATGACCATGTGATTTCGGGCGCAATATCTTTTCTCATTAGCCTCCTGTCGTATGTGACCTTGGGATACATCCTTGCATAAGTGAATGAKTGTGGGCATGTCCAAGAGTGGTTTGGATTCAACCTTGTTTCTCTTGGAAATCCACCTCTAGCTGCYATGTACCCTTTCTCCAAAACYGTGGTTTCAATTGTGGCCCTCCCTTAAGTTTTTAAATTTCACGCACCTTCAATCCCTGCAATGCGACAGGACCGTCAATCTCATGATATTGACGGTSGTCCTGAACTGACGGATCAGATCTAACCTTCTTAAATCAATGGCTTTGATCTATTTCGTGATCTAGGATCCGTGATTTTCAAATCTCAAACCCTTCTTTCCTTCATACACCAATCTTTCGGAGTCGATGATCTGTGGACACCTGTCCTTCTTAATCGAGGGCTCAGCCTCTACTTCAAAAATTTGACCTTTCAACCAGATCAATGGTTTTGCGGCCCCTTACTTGATTTAATGGTCGATATATCCTTTGCTACTCTGGTCTTTGGAGATTTCAATTCTCAACCTTCATGCTCTCCCAGAACACTTTTAGATGGAGTCCATAGATTCCTGCCAAGTCTCCTCCTCAAATTAACGGTCCTCATTCACTTCGGGACTTCGATCTTCAGTAATTTTAAAACTTTCTCCTTCGTGTTTTCTCATAGTTGTTTTGCCCAGAGTCAATGATCTATTGACATGTACCCTCCTGCGTGATCAATGATCATAAGTGACTTCAGCCCTTCAAGAATTTAGGCTGATCATTGCTTCATTATCCTCTGGAGTGGTCACCTGCTAAATAAGTCATAAACGGTGGAGATCACTTGCTCTCGGTTAACACTTCCAGTTAGAATGTCCTTCCACTGTACTAGATCAATGGTTGAGAATGCACCCAAAGTGATCTTCAGATCGGATGACTTATGTTCACTTTGGGACTTCAACATTTGGGACTTTGATACTTTAGGCATATGTTGGTGGTGAAACTCCCGAATTAAAACTCTTGGAGTGACGTAACTTACTTATGTCACTCGATGACATGGCATAAGCCGAGTGTCTACCATGTGTCACTCAGATTTGTGATTTGTATGATCCTGAAATGTCAATTTCATCTTGACACTTGTCATTATCTGATTGTTCCACGTGTCTTTGCTAATGTGGGTGTGACGTGTAGGTAGAGCACGGTAGTGGAGTGTGATGTGTAGCGGGTAGTGGAGTGTGACGTTGGAGCACGGAGGTGGTATGTATGAGTGGTTTGGTGGTTTTCTCAGAGGGGGGGTTAGGCAGTAAGTGGTGATGAGCGAGGGTGGTCCGAATTGACCAGAAGGTGACACATATGAGGGTCCCACATGGGAAATACCACCAACTTGGACTGCCCCCATGGTTAAAGGTAAAAAGGTCAGGGGGGTCCGATATGCCCTGTCAACCGTAGATTTGAGTGCCTGATTATCAACCACTGATATTAGCATGCCCTTATTCTAACTTATCCTATCCTTCCACTTTAGAATGATCTGATGGCTGAAATTTACTCCAGCTCTCTGGACTTCGGGGATTTCAGATCTCAAACTTTTCTCCCTGTTTATCCTATTCGTCACTTAATTTGATCCGACGGTCATGAAGACTCTCGAAGCAGATCCATGATCAAGGATTTTGATCCAGATCATGTTTATGTACTACGCTTTCCCTTCTGATCTTTGATCTCTACATATTGTTCGCTTCTCCTCTTGAGCTTATTCTTTTCCTGTTTTCCATCGTCGTTGTTGTTCTTGACATCAATGACAAATACACGCTTCCTATAAAACATGCCAACATGTTGATCTCACATCCAACTGAGATGTGAAGAATCCAATCATCACCAAACATTCACCATTGACATTCTATCTCATCTCCATACTCTTCTTCAATTGAGATTTTCTAAATCAAATTTAATGAACCATCTCTTATTAACTTCTTTTTTTGTGATTTTTATGGATCCATATTGGATTATCCATTTAACCTTTTTATCTGGACAATTTCCTCTTTTGTGCATGGATGTTAATGACACAATATCAACCTTATACAATATAGGATGAGTGTATCAAGATCATACAATATATTATTTAATATTATATTTCTACTATTATTCAAATCAGCTTCATAACATTATGTCCAATATTGACAATGCTTGACATTCAAGTCACCTTCACAACATTATGTCCAATATTGACAATCCTTGACATTAAAATCACCTTCATAAAAATGTGTTCAATATTCACAATTCTTCTCAAACCAATCAATCAATGATACGTCACCTATTTATCAAGTTTGACATCAATGACAACCAAATTGCAAACAATCTCCCCTTTGTTATTGATGGCAACCTTAGTAAAACAAGCTTACTTCCCTTGTGAAATGTATTCTTTATTTTCATTCCTTTGAGATGACTTTGTTTTACTCTTTATCTCTCCCCCTTTGAAAACAATGACAAAATGAATATTTCTCTTCTCCCCCTTAGATGATTCTCCCCCTTAGATGATGCCCCCCCTAAGGTGATTCTCCCCCTGTCTTTGTCCCATTTATTTTAGAATTTTTTTTTATCATTTATCTCTCCTCTTTTTACATCAATGACAAACGAAAGAAAATTTCTACCATTTTTCTCCCCCTATGAATGTGCCAACTATTATCTCAATATCTTGGGATTGTTGTGTTCAAATAGGGTTTTACTATCTTCTAATTTTTCATAACGGACAAGGGTGTCAAGCTTATTGATATTCTTGATATTATTTAGTTCTTTGTTTCCAAGAGATATTTATTGTTCTTTCATATCATTAATAACTTTTCTCTGTTCATACTCTGTCTTTATATATTTTGAACTCCTTTTGTTGCTTTCTTCTTTAGATATTATTTGTTTTATTCATCACACTATTCTACAGACTGATTTTCTTTTTAGAGTTCATCATCACCACCATTTCTTTTTGAACCATAATATTCTTCATCTTCTTCTTTAGAAATTCTTCTTCCTTGAGCTTGTTCATCTTCATACGAAAATCTCTTAATTTCACATTTCTTATTAGGAGTTTCATCCATCAGTTTATTGTTATCAATTTCCTCATTTTTAGGTGCATTATCTTCATCATATTTCTTGCTTTCTACTTCATATTTTCTTCTCCATATCTTTACATAATGCAGTCTATTTGATGAACTTTTATTTTCTAAATTTGTATTTGAAATTTATCCTCTCTTCTTTTCTTCCAAGGTACGATCTGTGTTTTTGTAGATTATAGGGATATAAATAAATCTTGTCCAAAGGAAAATTATCCTATCCCTTTTGGCGACCAGATCGTCGAAGACTGCGCTGGGAGAAAAATCTTCTCCTTGATGGACGGTTTCTCCAACTATAATCAAATTAATATTTTACCAGCGGATCAACATAAGACTCCTTTTATTTTTCCTTGGGGAACCTTTGCCTACCGAAAATTACCCTTTGGTCTCAAGAACATTGGTGCAACCTTTTAGCATGCTATGTCTTACACTTTCCATGATATTAAGCACATTGTGAAACCCTATCTTGACAATCACCTGACACATTTAAGGGCCATTTTTGTATGTTGTCGTTATTATCATATACGTTTGAACCCACACATTTTTTTTTTGTTTCTGTGGAGTCTGTCTGACTTCTTGGTTTTATCGTGTTGATACACGGGATTCGAGTAGACCCCTTGAAGCTTGAGGCTATTCTTAATCTACCTCCTCCTTCCACATTACGCCAACTCCAAAGTTTGCAAGGGAAGGAAAACATTTTGTGTCGTTTCATCCCCAATTACACTGAAATAACAAAAGGATTCACTCGGCTGCTCAAGAAAGGTTACGATTTTGTATGGGATGATACTGCAAACAAAGCCTTTGAAGCTTTGAAAATTGCCTTAACCCGTATACCATTGTTGTTTCCCCCTGACTATAGCTAAGATTACTTCCTCTACTTAGCTGTTTCAGACTCTACCATTGCTATGGTTTTAGTCCAAGAGGATGATTCAAATGATTCACATGTGATATACTATTTGAGTCAGAGTCTCATGACTACCGAAACCAAATACCTAAATGTGGAGAAAATGGCCTTGGTAGTTGTTCAAGTTGTCCAACATTTTCTCCATTATATCTTATTACACAGAACCACTGTTATTTCCAGTTGCAACCCCATGAAACATATCCTTACTCAACAATTACTAGGGGGAAAGTACTCCAAATGGATAGTGATTCTCCAGGATTTTGACTTGGAGTTTGAATGCGCTAAGTCAAAGAAATCTTTGGTTTTTACCGAAATGATATGCGACCTTCCCTCTACTGAGACAAAAAATATGGCAGAGGATTCCTTGCCTGATGAATCCATTTTTATGATCAGTTCTGATGACGTATGGTACAGAGATATCATCATCTATCTATAGACTCAAACTTTATGACCCAACCTATCTAGTATGGATCGTCATCATGTACGATATCAATCCCGCCAATACATCATTCTTGGTGATACCCTTTACCTTCATGGTGTTTATTCAATTTTTCGATGATGTCTCACCTACGATGAAGCTGAGAAAGATTTGAATGACTGTCACTTTGGAGCATGTGGCAGTCATATGTTTAGGTATGCCACTGCCCAAAATATATTTCGAGAAGGTTATTTATGACCTTATTTATTTAAGTACTACATTACTGTTGTCCATAAGTTCCATGCTTTCCAAACTTATAATAACAATATAAGATCTCATCCCACTCCCTTACATCCTATAAATTTCGTTGTTTCATTCGCCAAATGGGGCATTGACTTCATGACATGTAACCCTCACTCAGCTGGGGGGAATGGATACATCATTGTAGTTGTGAATTATTTGACTAAATGGGCTGAGGCAATGCCTACATTCGATAACGCTGGGAAAACTGCAACATTTTTCATATTCAATCATATCATTACTAGGTTTGGTGTCCCTCAAGCCATCGTTACTGATAACGGTAGTAATTGTCAAAATTTTATGATGTCTGAACTTACTCAGAAGTTGGGTCTTTGCCATGAAAACTCAACCCCCTATTATCCATAGGCCAATGGCCAGGTTGAAGCAATCAATAAATTTCTCATTACTATGCTTCGACAAATGATAGGAATCCATTAGACAAACTAGCACACGATGTTGTTCTCAGCATTATGGGCCTATTGGACATCCATCAAGTTTGCCATGGGATTTACAACTTTCCAGTTAGTTTATGGTATCGAAGCTATATTTCCAATTGAACTTGAAACACCGTCTTTGAAACTAATCGTTGAACTTCTTCCTAACACCTCTGCTGAAGAGGAGCGTCTTTTGTATTTGATGCAACTAGATGAAACCCATCGTGATGCCACCTTAGTTATTGAAACTGATAAGAAACGTGTTAAATCCCAATATGAAAAGCATGTCAAGCCACATTCTTTTTATGAAGGTGATCTAGTTATCCTTTACGAGCAAGATCGTGATCTGCTAGGGGCTGATAAATTCGAGCCCATGTGGTGGGGTCCTTATATTGTCAAACAAGTATTGGAGAAGGGATATTATTAGTTGGTTGATTATGATGGAATTCCTTTGAGTGAACCCAAAAATGGGCTTTACTTAAACAAGTACTATGCTTAAGTCATTTCTGCATGAGTGCTTGTACTTTTAGTGTATCATACTCTTGTGTGATTTTTCGTTGTTCGGTTTCAAACTTCAGTTTCTTACCTTGCATTGTGCTTGGTTTCCAGATGTTAGTGTCTTCACTACCCTACATTGGATTCACTGATGGCTCTAGTCGCAGTACTCAGAACTTATCATCTGTTGCTTGGGAAATCTATGCACCTACGGATGAATTGATTAGTCTACATGGTGTTTGCCTTGGTCGTGCAGCTAACAATATTGCGGAATATAGTGAAGTCATCGAATTATTGACCAACGTTGTTTCACTTGGAATCTTTCATCTTATTGTATGACTCAATTTGTAGTTAGTAGTCATATAGTTGAGTAATGTTTACTCCATTAGAAGTCCTACGTTATTAAGGGTATATTTACGAATTCACCTCTTGGAACGTCATTTTGATTACATTGAATATCAACACATTCTTAGATGTCTAAATACATTAACAAATGCATTGGATAATTATGTGTTAGACAAACATTTTCTTCATTTATAAAATCCAATCACACTTTGTATATAGAAACAGTAAGCCGGTAGAAGCCTCATATATATATAACGATAAAAATTTTACAAAACGTGTTTTTGTCCGAAGACCAAAATATCAAAAATGTGAAGCACATGGCTTCATATACAATAGAGCATCAAGAATGTTTCTCACTATAAAATGTGACTGGCCATGCTATTCTACAAAGAATTTGACAGATGGAAGCAGACACACCCACTGTGTGGCACTAGTAATGCCTTGGGATATCATCAATAGAGGCAGATGGGATGTTCATCATGAGCTCCTCTAGGTTTTAATCTATGGTCTCATAGTTGGAAGAAGCTACTCCCACTACAACATATCTCTCCCCTCACCTCTAGATAGGGGATGAACCTGGAGGTCGGTAAGGTCCCACATCTGCAACATCAAAGAGAATTTGATTAGTCATCGGATAAACAACATAAAAAACATTTTATATCATTAAAAATCACAAAAACACCATATAAACAAAATTTATTTCTTACCTATGTACCCCCATTGGGAACCTTCAGGAAGATATAAGTATGGATCTCCTCGGAAGTCCAGTCCGACATATGCATAGTCATCGACCATGAGCATATAAGTCAACAACCAGTCAAAGAAAACATCGTTATATCTAATGATATGACCGACTGCATGTCATGCTATAAGGTCGACCCACCTCTTCATTCTTGGATCCTGTGGGGAAGGTATACCCCACTCTACCTGTAAGTGAAAAATTGGGACCCTCTCTAGGAAGGACACCAAAATAGAACTGTATCCAAACTGTTTTAGATCACCACTCATGCACTTGGTCAGTTGTCTTTTCATACTCTTGAGAACCCCTTCAGACCAGTTGAAAACTCGGGGCTCCATACATTCCAGCGCATACTGAAAATATTTCTGAAGACCCATATGGGTATCTACACTCCCTACCATTCATGTGATGGTATAGAGGATGGTCCGTAAGGGCAATTCTTGGATGTCTCTTATAGAAAATTTACCACTATGCATCTAAGTACCTCGCACACAATGCTCACTGATATAGTGGTTCATAGGTGCACCGCCACCTTTGTTGCCTGTAAGTGTGACTCAGGACCCACGAAGAGATAGTATGGTCAAGTAGTAGATATCCTCTATATCTATCATAAGAATGTGATAACCCACATGAAACACCTGCTCGTTCACATCCCACGTGTGAACTAGGTACTTGAGTAATCTCAGTTGGGCCCTCGTACCTTGGATTTTGAAGAATTTTAACAATCCACATTGTTGGAGGGCCATTACCATTCCTGGGTCATTCCCGGAAAAGAAGTCTTCCTCCTCATGCTCTCTCTCTCTCTCTCCATTCCAACATGTTTACCATGGGAAACCTACAATGGAACATTAAAGAGAGATTAGCATCTTTATCTTCTTCCCTGGAAATGTTTTATTAGAAAATACATATTAAAAAAAAAATTGAAATGCGCACATGATAGGCCTAAGCATCCGTACAGTGCAGAGTCATCGCATGCTAGATATAGGGCTGATTGTGACAACCCTAGATCATCACAGGGCCTGATATAGGGCACCTGCGATGACCTATGTGCATAGGTAGCCTCAAAAAATTAACTCAAAAATTTAGTTTTAACCAATGAAAAAAAAAAAATGATCCAGGGAAAGTTGAAAGAGATGAAAATTACCTATTCTATGGAGACCATTCGTAGAATGATTAGTTGTGCCTTCCGCAATCCGCAATGGAAAATCATGGTAAATAAGGGAGTTTTAGAGCAAATTTTGCGTGAAATGACAAATGGAATAGTGAAATGAAGTTTTTACCCAGTTTTATTGACTTTGTCACTTTTCATTTATATTTTATATATTTTACCTAAACCCTAAAGTCCTAACTACTTTGCAAGTGTTGATTTTTTGCAGATAAAAAGTCTAGGAGTAAAACGTTGAATACGAATACGCATTTTGGTTTGTTTTTATACATTTTTTGCATGTACAAATCATTTTAGGGATTTTCAGGAAAAAAGATGAGCTTAGTTTTTGTTCTTTCTCATGCTCGTAAATCAATGAGAATGTAACCGAGTATTCTTTTATCTCTTTTTCGGACTCGTAATGGTAACACGAAAAATGAAACTGATGGAGTATCCTTTCATCTCTTTTCACGCTTCGTGAAAACGAAAATATTGTCGAGCGACCTTATTATTTTTATGCTCGTAAAATTATTTGAAGGAAACGTCTGTTGAACGATAGTTTATCTCTTTTTCAGTCTCATCAGACTACTTTACGAAAAAGGAAATTATGGAGTTCTCTTTAAGTGTTTTTCAGACTCTCCAAACATGAAAACCCCTGAGTTTCCTTTCTTTGGACTTGTTAAACAAACATCGAGAGACCCATATGGGACCGACCCACTCATTCTTAGGGTTTGTTAAACATACTCTAAGGGACGCATCCAAAGGATGAGATTACATCAACAAACATATGTTATCATCCTCAAGATTGCCTAAAAATAAAGGGGTACTCTCCATAAGTGGGGGGGGGGATTTGGGAAAGAAATATGTCTCTGTATCCGTGCTAGTGGAAGTAATAGTCACTCTTGAACATGACGCCCCCCTTCATCATTGTATCCGGGTTGGGAAATCCATTTGTCTCTCATTTGACCATTCACATGTCCATATGTTGGGTCCTCCTTGAGTGAATTCTTCCAAGACCATTGTCGTGTCATTCATATGTTCAATATAATTCCATCC